>JAOTOM010001564.1:0-72988 GCA_034440615.1 Ashinkailepas kermadecensis | reverse complement strand
TACACTCAAACAATCAACCAACCAACCCCAGGACGAAAAGGATGCACCAAAGTACGAAAAGGATGCCCCCCAAGACGTAGAACAGAGATTGGGATGAGGTCCCCAGGACGAAAAGGAGGACTCCAGGACGAAAAGGAGGTCCCCAGGACGAAAAGGAGGGCCCTAAGACGTAGAACAGAGATTGTGAGGTGGCCCCCAGGACGAAAAGGAGGCCCCCAGGACGAAAAGGAGGCCACCAGGACGAAAAGGAGGCCCCTAAGACGTAGAACAGAGATTGTGAGGTGGCCCCCAGGACGAAAAGGAGGCCCCAGAACGCAAAGCAAGCCCCAAGACGTAGAACAGAGATTGGGAGGAGGCCCCCAGGACTAAAAAGAGACCCCAGGACGAAAAGGATGCCCCTAGAACGAAAAGGATGCACCGAAGGACCAAAAGGAGGCCCCTAAGACTTAGAACAGAGATAGGAAGGTAGCCCCCAGGACGAAAAGGAGGCCCCAGGACAAAAAGAAGACCCCAGCACGAAAAGGAGGCCCTCAGGACGGAAAGGATGCCACCGAGACGGGCAAGAAGCCACCCAGGTTAGACGAAAAGGCTTCCGATGGGTGGCAGGATATTCTTAAGTTGGAAAACGAGGCCCCCAAGACGGAAGAGGATGCCCCTGCAATATAAAATCAAGACCTGATAGGGGAGACTTCTCCTTACGCAATAGGGGCCCCAAGACGGGTAAGAAGGTCTCCGCAGGAATGAGAGAAGGCCACCGAGACCAGCCAGATGAGGCCCATATTTTGGAAGGGGAGGAACCTGGAAGAGAAGATCTAGGATTAGGACGCAAAAGCACCCTGCTAAGAGGATAATGAGGCTCCAGACACAGATAAGGAGGCCCCCATGACGTGAGAGGAGGCCCCTAATTTGAAAAAGGAGTCACCTAGGAGAGGGTAGGAGTCCCCAGAAATCAAGAGAGTGTCAAAAATGGCACGGAGGCAACCAGGATTGCAAAAGAGGCTCCAACACCGGAAAGGAGGCTCCAGCATATGAGAGGAGGCCCTAAGACGGAAAAGGAAGCCATTGGATATGAGATGAGGTTTCGGAGACGCAAAAGCAGGCCCCAAACGGGTGAGGTTCCACCGATATAGAAAAGGATGATCCAGAGACGTGGCAGGATGCACCTAATTCGGAAGAGAACGACACAAGATTGGAAATGAGACCCTATGATGAACGAGGAGTCCCCTAAAATAGGAGAGAAAGGCCATTGGATAAGAGAGATGGCTTCCAAGCGGAAAAGAAGGCTCGAAGACGGCTAAGAAGGTCCCCGGGAAATAACAAGGCCACTAAGATAGGAAAGGTTGCCAGTAATTTGGCAGAGGAGGCGCCTGGGAGAGAAGAGGAGTCCACCAGGAGATAAGAGACCACCCCTAAGATGGGTAAAGATCGAATCCAGAGCGCAGAGCAGGAGGGCCCCAAGACGTGAGAGGAGGCCCCTAATTTGAAAAAGAAGGCCTCTAGAAGAGAAATGAGGCACCTGCCGGACTCGAGAAGGAGTAGGTCTCCAGGACCAAATGAGGTCCCGAAGACCGGAAAGAGTTCCCAGGAAATGAGAGGAGGCCCTTAAGATGGGAGTAATAGCAGGTATGGAAGGAGGTGAGGTTTCCAAAATTGAAGATCCCTCAAGACGGGTAAGGCTTTGCCAGGATAAAGGAGGAGGCACACGAGGCGAGGCAAGAGGCCCCTAATTTGGCAGAAAATGCCCCTCGAAGATGAGAGGAAGCCCCATGCCATGTTAAAGGGGCCCCAGAATGCAAGAGGAGGCCCTCCAAGACGGGAGAGGAGGACCATTGAATATGGAGGAGGGTAGGACACACAAGGAGACATCGAAAACCGGTAAAAAGGCTCTAGGAAATGAGACGACGCGACAGTAGGCCTATAATTTGCAAGAAGAACCCCCTAAGAAATAGTAAGAGTCGAGTCTGGGTATTTTAAAATCACGATATGGGCCCCAAAAGATCCGGCCGGGGCGCCCGCAAATTACGCTGAGCCTGGGGTACCAAAAATTCACGCCCGGACCACGAAAATCATGCCAGGGGCACGACAGGTCGTACCGTGCCCCAACAGTCTCATTGGGACCAAGACAAAAGAAGCCGGAGCAACGAAGAATAATCCGGACATGGATAATCACTCTGGGGGCCGAACAATGACGCCAAAAGCCTCCAAAACGTATTGGACCCCCCAAAAGTGTCGAGGCCGCTATAGCTGGCGCTAGGGATCCAAGAAATTGACGTCGGGGCCCGAAAGATCACATTGGACCCAAAAAAGTCGCGTCACAGCCCTTGAAAGTCACACTGGAGGCCCAGAAGGTCGCGCCAGGGCCCCAAAAGTTGCAGCTGCCCCCAAATCAATTTTAACCGGAATGTCACTCTGGGACAAAAAAAAACTCCTTCAGTGGCCGCAGTGCTATATCAAAGGGGCAAATGCCCCCTCCATCCTGAGAGGGATAAGCTCCCAAGAATCGTGTCGGGGCCTCAAAAATCGCGCTGGGGCCACCAAAATTCGCGTCGGTCCACCAGAATTCGCGTATGGGTCTCCAAATAAATACGGCGAGCCCCGGAAAACTCGCTCCGAGGCCCGAAAAATTGCGACAGGAACCGCCAAAATCGCGTTGGGGCCACAGCTAAATATAACGCATCGCACAAACTCGAACCGGGCCCCCCCCCAAATATCACGTTTGGGACCCACAATTCCCATCGGTAGTCCCGTCGAGGCTGTAAAAAATTGTCGTCTAGGGCCACACGTAAGCACAGTGTGACCACAAACACAAACACAAATCAAGCTGGAGCCCTCCAAAATAAGAATGGATTCCAACAACTAAATGCCCAGGTGAAAAAAAAATGGCTCTGGAGCACCGAACATATTATCAGATGCCTTCACAAATTGCGTACGGTACCGAAAAACAAACCGGATCTCGAACATTCGAGGTGGGATACAAAAACATGGCGCCAAGGGCTCGAGAAATCCGGCCGGGATTCGGACTTTTAAGAAAATCAGAATAGTTTCACAAAATCGTATTGCGCCCAGAAAACTGGGGTTGGGTCTCCGGAACCACGCGCCTGGGTGCGAGAAGCCACTCTGGGACCTAGAAACATCGTAGCGAAGCCCCAAAATTGTACTTGGGCCCCACAAGTGTGCGTCAGAAGCCCAAAATAAACACATCGGGACCCAAGAGCACAACGGGGGCCGAAAATACAACTGACCCTCCAAAGCGCACAGTCTCACAAAAAGCGACAGGGCCTTAACACATGCGTTGCAGCCATAAATATACATACCGGGAGGTCTAAAAAATACACCGGAAGCTCTCAAGGCACACAGGGGTCATGATAACGCACAATAGCCTGAAAAGGTGGCTGGGGCCGCAAAAGGCAACATGGTTCCAAAACAAACAAAAAGACCGGGCGCTAAATAAACACATCGGGATCTTCGAAAACGCCCTGACACGTCAAAAAAATCCTCGGTGCACAAAAATTCAACAAACCCTAAAACGAGCATGGGGTTCGAAAATGCTTTAGGCCCCTAACAAAAATGGCTTGGAGCCATAATACACAATCATAGACCAAGAAAGACGCAACGGGTCCAAAAAAGAACGCCGAGGCTTGGCCTCGGTTCGGTATCAAATCTGGGAGGATAGCAGCAAAGATATGAAGTGCATCAAAGCTCAGCGGAAACCGCATTTCATAGCTACCAGAAAATGTGGGAAGTAGGAAACTAATGATCGAATTTAATCAATCGACTTTTCGAAGCGAACGCCCATGCGAATCATTCCATCACGCCAAATATGGCGCAAGTGTATCATGTGGCAGCAATTAGCAAAACGCAGAAGGCCTAGCAGAAGCCATAGCATCGCACGAAGTGTGGCGAATGCACCAAATACGAAAAATGGGTGTGCACGTGCACTGACGTTGCCGTCGTGGCGACCGGGTGCTATGAACTGGAATGCCTGAAATTGTAAAATTTTGTATTTTAAAGTGATGGGTAATACATTTTACTTTGAAGTTATGGGCCTAATACATCTTCTAAACCCTGCTCGTTTTAGGGCTTTGTTGTGTTTTTTTTTGTGCACCGATAATTTTTTACGTGTCGGGGCGTTTTCGAAGATCCCGATGTGTTTATTTAGCTCCCGGTCGTTTTGTACGTTTTGGAACCATGTTGCCTTTTGTGGCCCCAGCCTCTTTTCCAGGCCCTTGTGCGTTCCCATGGCCCCTGTGCGCCTTGCGAGCTTGCAGTGTATTTTTCTTAGAGCTCCCGGTATGTTTATTTAGGGCTGCAACGCATGTTTTAGGACCCTATCGCTTTTTGGGAGACTCTGTGCGCTTTGGAGGGTTAGTTGTACTTTCTGGCACCGTTGTACTCTTAGGGTCCCGCTGTGTATATTTGGGGCTTCTGACGCACATTTGTGGGGCCCCAGTATGATTTTGGGGCTACGGTGTGAGTTTTTCTGGGTCCCAGCGCGACTTATCGCGCCCAGGCGCGTGGTTCCGGAGACCCAACGCCAGCTTTCTGGGCTCAACGCGATTTTTGTGGATCTTTTCTGTTTTTTTTTTCTAAAAGTCAGAATCTCGGCCTGATTTTTCGAACCTCTGACGCCATGTTTTTGCATCCCACCTCGATTTTTCGAGATCCGGTCTGCTTTTCGGTGTCATACGCAATTTTTGAAGGCATCTGGAAAAAAATGCTCGGTGCAACAGAGCCATTTTCCTGACCCGGACATTTATTTGTTGTAATCTCTCCTTTTTTGGAGGGCTCCAGCTTGATTTTTTGGGATACCGATCCGGGTTTGTGGTATAGGTGTAATTTCAGCAGTGTGAGGTAACTTAAAAGGGATACCAAAAGAAAACCTTGGAAATGAGTGGTGGAGTTAGGGTTGAAATCCGACCAATTAGAAACCATAGTGGTAGATTAGGCCCCTCCACAGGACAATTTAGTTGATGACTAATTATATTATTTCGAAATGTACCCTTTGACAAAATAGCGGTCGAAATCCAAGGACTTTTAATGGGCGTAGGTGCCCCCCCTGCAAATCCGTTTGCCCCATCCTGCTTGACGCAAATATAGATACTCCACTGGTCCCTCAATCATTTTCCGAAACATACGTCCATGGGGAAAAGCCAACATTGAGGGGACAAATTACCCCTCATAAGCATACAATACAACATCCATGCCCCATATGAAATGGGATGAATGATGTTTATAAATGCATTTTCTTCCAACAAACTTCTGTTCTGTTATTACAGCCTGCATGATTAGAGCTTCCCAGCTTCCATACCTTCTCAACGTCATTTACAAAACGGTACAGCACAGCGAAAACGATGGGCGTGACGGCGTGGAATTTGAACGCTTGGATTATGTATGTACTGACATTGTTGCATTGTTGCATTGTCATTTATGCATTGGTGTTCAATGCTTGTTCTTGCCGTGAATTTATTCGCTGAGGATATATTTTAGCTCGTGTGACAGTTGCCTTGCAACCAGCACCAAATGTTATAAAAATAAACAAATTCCTAAGATGACGCTAAAAAAACAATGCAATCCACTTCTCGTTGTCACCTTTACGAAATTGTCGTCCTTGGACTGAGAAATGGTCGTTCAAGCTTTGCTTATGACATCAAGCTGGTGGGAATAAATAACAGTAGTGATGAATCTAGCTATATTCAGTTAGACTTGGAGGACTTAAAAGTGGATTGATCAATGGCAGATATCTGCAAGATATGCTTAGCACCAGCCCCGCCAGCTGGCTGCAATCTATAGGCCAGCGGGAAGATTCGAGAAAGCATTGAGACGTTGGTTTGTTTTGGCACTTATGTATTTATCCAAATATTACTTATTTATACCCTGATATGGCCCAGTTTTCAGCGAAAATGATTAGTGCTATTGCGTTTTGAGTAAATGATGCACCATGCCAAGAACAAACAAAAAAACAATATGAAATCATGTTCCCCATCCTCGAACCATAGTATGAGAGCCTAAAAACAATATGAGATCCTAACACAATGGAGGCCCCCTTTCGGGTAACAGGAGGCCCCCTTTCGACCTTGCCCCCCCCTGGAAGAATTTCGTGGCGACGCCACTGTTCTACAATGCATAAAACAGAAAGCCATCTCGATTGTCCTACTTACTCAGGACACCATAGAAGTCAATGAAGCCAATGAAAACCATAGAAGTCAATGAAAATGTTACTTCATCCCCTGTATTGTTAATGGAAACAGAAGTCTCTTGAACCATATGTTATGTCCTTCACAGTGGTGCTCAATCCATCTCCAACTCCAACCCTGACCAAACTTCAGGAGCTCATCCATCTCCAAAGCAGTCTGTTGAAGAAGGTATGTATTGCAGCATAACTACTGTGACTTGAATTCCATGGTATCCATGTTGCCTTACATTCCATCCTTGCTGATCCATATAGCAGATGTTTGACTTTCCTCAAACTGTCTGGATAACTGGGGAGTTGAAATCACATGCGAGTGATGAAACAGATGAACTATTCCTGGTTTCTTATGTTGCATCATTGCATGGCACAGTGACATACCGAATGGGGGAGGGGGGCATTGTGGGATTGTGGGCAGTTGCCTCCCCCCCCTCCTGATAGGTTGTGGGGCCCCCAAGAATCCGCCGAGCTCAGGAAAAAAATGCGCCATGCTCCCTAAAAATTGCACTCGGTCCACCAAAAATCGCACCGGGGCTCAGAAAAA
The DNA here is from genome assembly GCA_034440615.1 of Ashinkailepas kermadecensis. NCBI lineage: Eukaryota > Metazoa > Arthropoda > Thecostraca > Neolepadidae > Ashinkailepas > Ashinkailepas kermadecensis. Next base: position 66,257 of record JAOTOM010001564.1, on the reverse strand, counting down.
TGACATTGGGGGCCCCCGAAAGTAGCGCAGGGGCCTCCGATAATGACGCTGGGGCCTCAAAAGTTTGCACCTGGGCCCCTGAAAATCACGTTGGGGCCGCAAAAAAAGTCGTGCCGGGCTTCAAGAAAGTCACGACGGGGGCCACAAACGGTCGGGCCGGGGCCTCCTGAAAATCACGCGGAGAATGGGGTACTAAGAATTATCACTCGGGCCACTGAAAATCACGCTAGAGGCCTGACAGGTCCCACCGGGGCTCTAAAAGTCTCGTTGAGATCACCCAACAAATGAAGCCGGGTAAATGAAAAACAGTCCGGACACGGAAAATCAATCTGGGATCTCAACAATGGCTCCAAAAGCCCACAAAACTTGTTAGGCCCCCAAAAACGTGTCGTAGCCACCGCAAGGGATCCAAACAAGTGACCACGGGTCCCCCAAAAATCGCACTTAGAGCAAAAAAAATTCACGCCGCTTCTCTTGAAAATCTCACTGGGGCCAGAACGTCGTGCCGGAGCCCCACAAGTTGCAGCTGGCTTCCCAAGGACCAATATATACCCGGAATGTCACCTTGCGGACGCAAAATGTCACCTTGCGTCAAGGATCCACAAAATAAGAAGTCGTCGGACGCCGGAAAAGAAACCTGTTGAGGCACCGAAAAAAACGCACCGAGAGCCCGAAGAAACGTACCGGGCTCCAAAAATAGCCTGCAGGGCGCTTATAAAATAGACTTCACCATAAAAACCACAAGGAGGCTCCATCGAATCGACCAGAGCACCGGAAAATTCAGAATGGGTCCCGAAAGAAAATTATCCGAAGGGCCTTTCTACTAGAGGTCGACATGGATGGCTTTTTTATATCCATATCCATCCGCATCCGTCAGCCAAAATTTGTATCCATCCTTATCCATCCACCAGTTCCACCTCCTCCTCATGTGTTATCCATATCCATCCGTATCCATGAAGCAAATTTCCTATCCATCCAGATCCATCCGCCTACATAATATGCTGCATCCATATCCATCCATATATGCCATGACCCTTTCAGATTAGTACATGTCAACATGACATATGTAAATTGCTACCTTCATAATGTTTTCGAGCTAAATGACGCGTTTATCACGACGGTGGAAAGACACGAAAAAGAAATTCTGTGAAACGCCGTTTTAATAATTGACATCATTTGTTTCTGGATGGATACAACATCTGTTGGTAACGTATTTCCAATAAATAAATAAACGCTGTAGACGACTACAAATGCCTGGTTTTGTGTGAATCACATGTATTTCCAGTCTGTGCACATGAATGAGTAGGCAGGTGTTATCCACAACGGTGAAGCTATACCTAATAAAAACGTTCAGCAGTCAGAACTAATGGCTAGTTGCAGGTCGACCGACCTATTTGGTAGGTTCTTTGGTAGGTTTAGTTCTGAACCACTTCGTTGCAGTACTATGCTCCAAAGAGCGAGCTGAAAACAAGCAACATTTGGTGTTCATTCAACAACTTGTGAATGCTGTGCTAAGGGAAAAAAAGAGGCATGAACATGAAAGACACGTGAAAGAGCACATGTCCAAAAAGTTGGCAATGTGTGATATAACACCGTTCATCACCACCAACTAGTTGCAGGTCGACTTCTCTTACTGCTTTCGCAGAACCATCAGCGCGTCGACGCTCTCAGGAGCGAGCTGGGAACGGCGCTCCTCCAGGATACGCCCACTCGCTGAGAATGCGCGTTCTGATGCAGTGCTGGCAGCAGGCACTGCCAGAAGGTGCCGTGCCAGCTGATGCAACAGGCAGAATCTTTCCCGGACGCCGCGCGCCGACCAGAACTTTAGGATGTCTTGCCCACATGGATCACGACAGACTGCCAGTTCGGGCCCCGGCTGCTCCATGTATTCAGCGAGCTCCGCTTGTAAAGACCGCGATGGATTGGTTTCGGCTTCGGCAGTCTTCAGCTGCAAATCTGAAGAAACTTGCCATGCTGCTACTGCTCAACCCTGACTGTGATGGGTGCGATTCGGCAGGCAGTGGCGAGTCTGGTGAGTCGTGGTCGACAGCGGCTGCACTCCTGCAGCTGCCACGATCTCGGATCCGCACGAGCTGCTTCGCCAAGTCGGCCATCAGGTTTTGGCCCTCCTGCTTCAGCTGTGCGTCCAGGAATTTGAAAATGCTCAGACGACGGTGAGGCGGCCACAGGAGTGCCGCCGCCACGTGTGCTGGTTTCACCTTGTACTTCTGCAGCAGACTTGCTCTTAGGCGGCGCTTCAACTCTTCCGCAATGAGGTCGCCTTCCTCATCTGCTTTCAGGTGCTGCAGGAGCCGCTCCAAGCAGGGCACGACCAGGTGGAGGGTGGGTGAACGCTCGCAGCTCAGCTGGTTACTAGCCAGCGTCAGCGGCTCCAGGACGTCAACAATCTGACGCAAGGTGCTGGCGCGCAGGCTGCCTAGCAGCTCCTCTACTGGCGGGTCGTCCACAAACGCCGGCAGGCGGCGCATATCTTCCATGGCCTCCAGGATCGACTTCACCATGATGAGCGTGCTGTGCCAGCGGGTCTCGCACTCCTGTTTGAGGGTTTTGGTGAGGTGCCTATCCAGGCCCTTTCGCCTCACCAGCGAGACCAGCTGTTTGCTGGACTTTAGCTGATCGCAGATTCTTTGTGCTGCGGTTGGCAGGGCGTCCTCACTCTCCTCAGCCCACTGACGGCGCTCACCCGTCGCCGGCTCCAGAGCTGCCTTCACCACCAGGTGAAGCTGGTGACAGGTACAGCCGAGCCAAAGCGAGGCACGTCGATCGAACGCAGTGCGCATGTTGGCTGCGTTATCAGTTACCACGGCACTGACACGACCGTCTTGTTCCCAGTTAGGTATGAACTCGTCGAGAACAGAGCCGACCGCTGCGAAAATGTTGGCTGCCGTGTGGGCTTCATCCACAGCTCTGACGCCAAGCACTTTGCTTTTGACCTCCAGCTGTCCTTTCGTGTCTGCTACGCTGTGAAGGGTAATGGAGATGAACTTATGGTGTGTGGTGCTGCACGTCCAGCCATCAGTTGTCACTGCTGCACTTATGGTTTCCTCTAGTTCACGGCGAAGTTGGCCCCGCCTGTCATTCGCCTGTTTCTGTACTTCACGACCAACTGTGCGCGCGCTCGGGAGCACGTCGTCTGCTTTTAGGTGTTTCGCCGTTTGCCGTCCCTAGGTCCAGGAGCTCCTGAGCGAGTTGAAGGAAGCCTTCCCCTTCCACGAAGGTATAGGGGCGAAAATCCTGGGCAGCGCACAGGGCTGCTTTTGCTGCGACACGCCGTTTGGCTTCGCTGACCGCGTTCGGCGCGGCAGTCGGACCACAGAACGAAGTCAGGGTCTGTTGGCCTGCCTCTGTCCCTTTCAAACCACACTTGTGATTTCTAAGGTTGGTTGTGCCATCTTTATTACTATGACCATATATGGCGTGGCATTTGACACAGACAACGAAGGCGACGCGGCGCTCATCTAACTCCACACATCGAAAATTGTCCCAAACAGCAGATCGGCCTTCTTCGTTGGCGCAGAGAGTGACTCTCGGGCTGTTTGACCGCAGAAGCCTCGATATTTCCTGTTTACTCACAGCCATGGTGGATATAATGATCTCGGGCCACACTAGACGTGACTTTGTGCATTAGACATGTCTTTACACATATGTAGGATTAGGTGCTGATTTCAAACTCAGAGTAGCTCGCAAGTGGCCATTGTAAAATGGTCTTCTGTAATTGCATGTGAATTCACGGAAAAAGAAGGGTTCATCGGTCAGGCACATTTATCCACAGTAAAATCATACATCCATCCGCATCCATCAGTGAAAACTGTCATCCGTCCATATCCATCCATTTGAAATATAGGCAATAAATCATCCATCCATATCCATCCACAGCACGGATATCCACGGATATCCGTGGATATCCGTACGGATGCCGACCTCTACTTTCTACTCTCGATCGTGCAATCTGCGGAAAAAAACACGTTGAGCAGCCGCAGTGGCGTATTAAAGGGAAAAGTTCCCCTCCCTAATGTCAGGCACCAAGGAAATACTTTCACCCACCGTCATCACTATTCAGGTCTGCTGTGCTCTGATGCTCCATCAATGCCGGTGTGTTTAGCCTTCATCTGATCGCTGAAGTTTTATTATTTAAGCCACGCATATTTTATTTCTATTTTATTTAAGTAAATTTTATTAAAGTGTTTGTTGGTGTGTGGAGTGAGGAGGAGGGTAACGGTGACGGTGACGGTGACGATAGATCCGAGCCCACTATATGGCACGGCAGTCGCATGCTATTACTCAGAGTTGTTATGTTGACATGTACTGAGCACTGCTCTTTTAATTATGTGACTTCAACAGTGATTGGACGATTTTCCCCGTTGGTGAGGATGCTGAATAAATATAAACATACACATCGTCGAATAAAAAATCGTAATTTCTGAGATCCGAAAATATAGTGGACTAAATCCGATGAGTTTTTTTTTGTGTGTGTGGGGGGGTCTAGTGCGTTGGCACTTCGGCCCCCCCCCCCCAATGTTTTTCAAAAATCGACACCCCTGGCTGTCGTGATGTGGAAAAGTCAATAGGCATTGCCTCGCACCTAGTCTTGTGCCGTAGAAACTGATGGTCAGATCTCCCGTCTTGGCTACGTTCTGCTAGGGCACTAGCGATCTCGTTGGCCACGTCAAGTGGGTGAGTAATGCTTTGGCCATGGACCTGCAGCACAGGCAGCGGACGCGAAGAAAAATGACCAGAAATGCGCTTTATCCGAGCCCACACCTGTGAGGTGGCGGTAAAACGGTTCATTCCGCTCACGTATTCTTTCCAGGAGGCTCACTTCGCTGCTCTTATCGTAGGTCTAGCCGCAGCCCTTGCTTGCTTGCTTGAAAGCTAGCATGTTAGCCGTTGTGCTGTGTTTGCTAAACTGCTTTAGGGCTCGCTTGCGGGCGCAAATGGTCATTGCACATTCCTCAGTCCACCAAGGAACCGGGATGCGGCGAGGGGTACCAGAGGTACGTGGAATGTATCTATCAGCACATTGGAGAAGTCGTCAGGTGAAATCGTCTACACGGATGCAGTGAGTTCCAATGTCACGTGTAAAAACTGCCTGTGTCTCAGATTTAAAGCGAGTCCAGTCCGCTTTTTTTCAAGTTCCAGCGTGGCGGTCGTGTTCCAAGAAATGCGCCTCCTTGAAAAGTAAGCCACACCGGAAAGTGGTCACTTCCACGGCAGTCATCATCAACTGACCACTCAAAATGGTGAGTCAGTTTGGGGCTGACGAGACTCAGGTCCAGTGCCGACGTGCGGCCGGATGGCAGGGCAAGATGGGTGTGTGTCCCCGTGTTCAGAAGGCAGAGTGGTTCCTGTTGGATTAAAGTCTCGAGGGTGCTGCCCCGTGTATCAATGTCTGAGCAGCCCCAAGCGGTGTGGTGAGCGTTGAAATCACCCAGAAATAGAACTGGTGGAGGGAGCTCAGTCAGCAGCTGTCTCAGCTCCACGGTGGGGAACGCAGCTCCAGGAGGCAGGTATAGGGAGCAGACGCTTATATCGCGGTGGGCAAATGTCACCTGCGCTGCGACTGCCTGCAGAGTGGTTCGGAGAGCTAATTTGCGTGCCGGCACACTATGGTGGACGGCGAGTAGGACGCCCCCATGTGCAATGCCATCAGATGGTACGTCATTGCGAAATACGGTGTAGCAGTTCAGTCTAACCGCATCCTCTGTTGCCAGCTTCGTCTCTTGAAGACAAATGGCTACTGGATTGTGTCGATGTAAAACGGTCACAAGGTCAGAAATAGATGTCCTTAGGCCCCGGCAGTTTCATTGTAAAATGGCAGTAAAAGGTGTCAGCTAAAACAAAGGTGGTTGATACAGTGACTTAGTAGGTAGTCACTGCAACATGGATCCGGAGTAGGTCCGTGACCTCCCCCTTTGGCTCGATCAGTCCGTCGGGGATACTTGCCAAGGTGGAGCTCGCTTTCTGCCTCTGATGGGGAACGGGCATGCTGGAGCATCACCCCCACGTGGTGGGATGTGAAGAGTCCCAACCGACCGAGGAAGAGGAGCTACGCAACCTCAAGGTGCCGGTGGGGACGGATCGGGTACATGGGACATAGGGGCTCTTGCTCGTACACTTGGGGAAGCGCTACGGCTGGCTGGCCCCACTTGTCCCAGGTCCGGGGCTCCTTGGCGGACACTGGTCGTTGGCTTCCGTGCCACACACGGGGGCGTGACAGGATTGCGACGCGACGATGCACCGGAGGGCGTTGGTGGGAGAGGAGGGGGTGGAGTAGGTATGGTTTGTGATAGGGGGGTGGGATGGATTGTTTTGTAAGGGGTGGGGGTAGATAATGTGGTGGATGGGATGTGAGGGGATTTGGCGGGCTTTTTGGATCGCTGGACCAGGGTCCACTTGCCACTCTCTTCATGGGTCTCCGCTTCCGAGTGTGCCTCCGGAGGCTCGGGGGGCGCTGGGGGTGGCATCACCATGCTCTGTTCCGGTCCGTGCGGCCGGCTTGAGTGGCACCCCAGCTGTCTCTGCCCCTGCGGTAGGGAGAGTGCAAGCGAAACCAAATGAGCGTAGCAGGGCACTAAGTTGGCCAAGCAGTTGGGCAGCACTGGGAGGCTGCTGCTGTGCAACGGTGGTTAAAGAATTACGTGTCCTCTCTGCGTACGTCACTTTAGGATGGCTTTCCTCGTATGCCTCTCTGGCTTGCCGGAAGGAGATATTCCTGGTGCTTTTCAATGATAAAATATCTTTCTCTCTTACGTAGGTTGGGCAAGATCGGTCGAAGGTCGTGTGGGGCGCCTGTCCCCTACCACAGTTCACACACCATAACTCGTGGGAGTCGCACTTGTCGATGGTGTGGTCTGCCGACCCACATCGGCCACATGCTGGGCGACCGCGGCAGTACTGAGTGGTGTGGCCATACCGCTGATACCTAAAACACCGCATTGGGTTTGGGATGAAAACGCGAACTTTCACTCGGATATACCCTACTGATACTGCGGGTGGTAGGTCAGTACAGCCGAAGGTGAGGATAATGTTGTTAGTTACGTGAAGCTCCTTTCCCCTTTTCACTTTCATTCTCTGCGCTAGCACGACACCATACTCCGCGAGTCCGTCGACTATTTCAGCCTCAGAGACGTTCCCTAGGTCGTAAAAATTGATCACCCCTTTGCAGGAGTTCTTGGTGTTGTGGGGTTCAACTTTTATTGGAATTGCAATATCCCTCATTCCATCGGACGTACGGATACCGTAAGTGAATGTGTTTATATCCAAGGCCCTCATCGAGTCATCTTCGTTTCGGAACTCCACTTCGATCCCCTCGTCCCGTAGTTTGTCGCAGCGTGTAATAGTCCCAAGACGGTCGCATCCTCGCTTCCGCTGAAACGGCGAAAGAGAAGATAACTTATTCTCTGGATCGGCCGATTTTAAGATTAAGATCCGCGGAGTGAATATTTTCGGCGTAGAAATGGCACTCGTACGTCGAAAGTGTTCGTTTCTATTCGGATCGTTGTCCGAATGTCTGCTGTGTGCTGTGGTCATGTTTGATCCTCGGCTTCCACCATGGGAGCGGGTAGTCTGGTCCTCATGTGAGGAACAGGGCCCAGACCTTCGGCCTGAGGCGACATGTCGCTTGGCCCGTATGGGGCCCTACGGACCCGCCCGCCCCTCCGGGATATTAGGACCAAAGAGGCGTGTTGGTCCCCCGTCACAACTAGCACCGTGCGACGGGGGCCTCAGCCTCCAGGATTCCGTCAACCCCGGGGGGCGGGCCTAGGGGGCGCGACTACCCCGATAAAACTGAGCTGGTGGGCAGGACCGGGAAGTTGTCCTACCTGCTCATAGTAGGAAGAGTTGGTGTTGTAGGGCCAGGTGAAGGACATGGATGTTGAGATGAGATGGGCATTGGAATGGGAGCGTAGAGATGGAAGGACGAGTGAGGATGTGGTAACCAGAGAGAGCGCCATTTCTCTAGCCAGCCGAACAACGAGGCTGACCCCACTGCGGGGGGCCGACACAGCCCTTCCCGCGTTTAATCACCAGGCGCAGGTCTTGCACCGATGTCCTGACCTAGCCCCAAACCAACCAGCGACACATCTGAAACGGGAGGGCACCCGCCGATTGCGTAATACCGCCATATATACCAGTTATTCAACACAAACGAAAGCGAACCGCAAGCGCTACTGACGTGCGCACATCGCCACGAAATAACCGCATCGCGAGTAGCGACCTCCCAAGTCGAGTACACCGTGAACTTCGGCAGGTACCCGTTCCTCTGGCGGTGGCAGGGTAGCTGATGGAACATGCCCCTCGGTCCAGATTACTGGGGACAGCAGGAGGCAAGTACGGCCAGGCACGGCACGGCAGTCGGGTCGGAATATTTCGGCTAAACCCGCAGCTAAAATACCGAATCAGGGCTATCTCGCAGTCTTCCATGAATAATCCACATCAGACCGTTAAGCCGCTGGAGATCGTTCGTCGGCTCAGAGCACCAACTCCGAGAAAGAAAAAAGCGCTCAACGACAAGTTTTCTATTGAGTTTAAAATAACCTCGGTGTCTCGAAGTACAGCGTAGAGACGTCTAAATTCTGCACGAATCATGGTACACAAGCAGCACAGCAATGGACTTTCACATTTGACGCGCGTGCAGTGTCCCCCAGTGGCGACGCCACCGGTCGGCCAACACAGCTCAGAGTCTATTACCACTGACGCTTCACCAGCGTCCGTACGACCCGCCCCTGTCGGGCGGCGCCGTTCCGCGCGCGCTCCCCGAGAAACTGGCATCGCGGCCGCGACCGCCCGCCTGCCACGACTGCGCGCCGCCGGCCCCCTCACTCCCGTACCCAGACCGGTATGCGTCGTCGTCGTAGCCGGTGTCGCCGCCGCCGCCGTACGGCTCGCAGCCGGCGTCCCCCTCGTCGTCAATGTACTTGTTGGCGTAGCTCTCGAAGTCGTCCGCCTCGTTGTACTCGTCTTCGCCGTACTGGCCGTAGCTGTCCGCCTGGCCGTAGTCGTCGGCAGTGTTGTAGCCGCGGCTCTTCTGGCCGGCGCCGGCCGTGTCGTCGGTCTTCTGGTAGCCGGCGTACTGCTGACGGTAGCGGTCGGACACGCCGCCTTGCCTGGCGTCGCCGCCCCGGTCGCTCTGGTCGCGTTCGTCGTCGTGACGCCGCCCGCCGCCCCGGTCGCTTTCGTCGTCGTGACGCCGCCCGCCGCCCCGGTCGCTCTGGTCGCGTTCGTCGTCGTGACGCCGCCCGCCGCCCGACGGCGCGTCCGGCTTGTCCGCGGGCGGCGGGGGCGGCGGAGGTGGAGGGCTGGCCGCGAAGGCGGGCGGCAGACCACCGGGCGCCGCCGGCGTCGGCAGCAGGCCGGCGCGAGTCGTGGGCGGCGGCGTGGACGGCGGCGGTGGCGGCGGGGGCGGATCGTCCGGTGGCGGGAGTGGTGGCTGCTCGGGAGGGGGAGGGGGCGGCGGCGGCGGTGGGGGCGGAGGCGGCGGCGACGCTGGCGGGAGCGGCGGCTGCTCGCTCCCGCGACCCCGTCCGTATCCTCCTCTCCCTCTGCCGCGAACATGACCGCGCTCGCTGGCGTTCTCCGCAGCCAACTTCGAGTGCATGATGGCTCGACTGTCCATCACGTTCGGCACCACGTAGGAGAGCGCGGGCGAGAGTGAGGGCATCCTGCCGGCCGACGAAGCAGGCGGCGCTGCCGTCGGGGAAGCCGCCGATGGCACGGACGCCGGCGACATCGACGTCTTTAGGGCGCCCGTCTGTAGCTGCTTGGCGATGTGCAAAGCGGTCTCGATCGCCTCCTTCGAGAGCAGCTTGCTCAGGTCGAGACTCTGCTGCGGCTTGTTGGCCACCGTAGACCCAGCCTTGGCGCCCGGCTCCGCCGGCGGCGGCTGCGACTGTCTGTCGTCGGCGCCCCCGGCGCCGTTCGACGTGGCGTCCACCGGCTTCCTGAGCGCCTGGTGCGGCTGCGTTTTGATGGGGTCACGCGCCAGCAGCACCTTGAGCTGCTCCACCTTTTCGTTCTTGTCGCGCTCCAGCTTTTTTAGGTATTCCATCAGCTGTTCTTGCTCGGGCCGACTGAGAGTGTCGAAATTGTTGAGCAGCGCGTGAATCTGCTCAGCACTCAGCTCGTCGTCCGCCTCGGGGGCTGGCGGGTTCGTCACCGGCTCGCGGTCCTGGTCTACCGCCGGCGTGTCCGCCAGCACCTGATTCCACTGGCGGCGCCGTGTCCGCTCCGTCGGCGGCTGGCTCGTCTTTGACGCGTGCGACGGGTCGTACCGCCGAGACGCCGACGCTGCCGCTGACGTTGACGTTGGTGCTGCCGCTGGCGTCGATGCCGGCGTCGATGCCGGCGGCGGTGGCTGCGGCGGTGGCTTGGGCTGCGAGCTAGCTGACTGGTCGGTCGGCCGCTCCTGCTCCTCGTCATCGTACGCCGACATGAGCATGCCGAGCCCGTGCTGCTGCTCGGCCGGCCTGTCGTCGGCGTAGGCGTTGAAGAGCGGCGTAGCTGGCGGTGGCGGTCCGCGTCGCCGGCCGCCGTGGCCGGCCACAGTCGCAGGCATCGGCGTCGGGGTAGTCGTCGACGTCAACAGCGACGTCTGCGCCGGCGCCGGCGCAGACGTGGCGAAGCTGACGGGTGTGGCGAAGCTGACGGGTGTGGCGAAGCTGACGGGTGTGGCGAAACTTACAGACGTGGCGAAACTGACGGGCGCCGCCGACGCCGCCAGCGACGATAGCACCGTGGTGGCGGCCGGCGCTGGCGCGGCGACCTCGCCGGGCGTCGGCAGCAGCCGCTTGGCCACCATCACCTTCATGAGGATCTCGTTGAGGTCGGTCTCGGTGACGTTGGTGCGGCCGAGGCTGGTCAGCGTGACGGCGATCTGCTGCGAGATCACCATAGGGTCGTTGCTGGACACGGAGCCGGCCACGCGGTCGGCCAGCTGCTGCGCGCTCAGCTGCGGCTCGAACACGTGCGCCGGCACGCTCTGCAGCAGCATGGCGATCTGGTCGATGGCCAGCCTGGACGCGGTCAGATTGGCTGCCGGCAGGATGCCGGCCGCGATCTGGCCGCGCAGCTTCTCTTTGATGGTGTCCATCAACAGGACGTTGTTGGTGACGGCGATCAGTGACGTCGAGCTGCCGGGCGCCTGCCGCTCCGCCGCCACGGCCTGCGTCAGCAGCGAGTTGGTCGGCGCGGCGAACGAGCCCAGCTGGTCCTCGAGTGCGGTCAGCACGCGCAGCACCGACGGCAGGTCCACCTGAGCGGGCCGCGGCAGCGAGCGCGTCTCGCCGGCCGACGAGACGGACAGCGTCGACACTCCCGTGCCGGGCCGCTCCAGCGCCGACGCGGCCGTCGGACCCGGCGGCGACGGGTTGCACGTCAGCTGGCGGCTGTCCAGCTCGCGCGACTCGGAGCGACCGCCGCGGCTGCGCGCCTCCCACGGACTGGAGCCGCGCCGCGACTGGGCCTGCTCGTCCACCAGCGCGCCCTCCTCGGTCTCCACCAGCGCGTACTGCGCCAGCAGCTCCAAACGCTTCTCGTGGCGCTCGCGCACGAACAGCTCCTCGACGTACTCCTCCCAGGCGATCTTCCACTCGGGGGTGTAATCGTACGTGTCCGGATTCTTACCCTCGCGCTGCACCTCCTTGTAGCGACGCTCCCAGAACTTTTTCCACTCGGCCGCGTAGTCGGGATGGTCCTCCGGCCGGCGGTCGAACACGCCCTTCTTGGTCTCCAGCCGATCCAGCAGGATGCGCTCCAGCTGCTGGAACTTGTACACGCGCTCGGTCACCCCGCCGCGCGTGGTCGACGCCCCACGCGCCGGCGGAGAGCCGTGCCGGCGACGCTCGCTTCGGTCGTGCGAGCGGCGCGATCGCGACGAGCGCTCACGAGAGCGTGAGCGACGCTTACGCTCGCGTGATCGGGAGCGCGAACGGCGGTCACGCTCACGCTCACGCTCACGCTCACGCTCACGGTCACGGTCGCGGTTACGGTTGCGCTCGCGCGACGACGAACGCGCGCTGCGACCGGACCGCTCCCAATGGTACGCTTCGGTGCGCAGTTTCATGGACAGCTCGAGCTCGCGGGACGGCGAGCGGCGCCACCTGTCCCGCCACCGTCCGGCTCGCTCGGCCTCGGTCCGCTCGCGCGATAGTCGCTCGCGCGCCAGTCGCTCGCGCGAAGAGATCGGCTTGTGCTCGTCGTGGCGACTGCCGCGCTGGCGGTCGCATGCGCCAGACCCTTTCGACCTGCCGGACTTGTTGACGCCCTCTGCGACGATGATGCTGCCCTCGTCCGAGCTGATGACCTCCATCTGCACCTCGTGTTCGCCGACTGCGGGCAGAGGTAGCCAGTCACTGCCAGAGACAGCCGACACCAACAATACACAAACAACACAAAACTCAACCCCACATTCACCCAACACAGGACATTAAGCTCATCACTTCCGGCGTCGGAAGTGCCCCGCTCCCCTTAACCAACTGAATTTACCCACCATGGCACCATTCCTTCTCAGATCTGGCAAGGTACACGGCTGCATGGTTTTAACCAGCTAAAACCTAAGAGATTAAGCTGGCAGATGACCGCCCGGATATTAATTACTTCTGACCGCAAAGTGGGCTAACACTTGGAAAATGCATTGCTTAAGGTTCTACCCACACTTTAACATTTATATTTCTCTCCTAAAGCAATACTCCCCCATGCACCTCAAGAATCAAGTGCAAAATGAACCAAATTCATATTTTAATAAAAACTTTACTTCCTGCATAGGGTGGGTTCTACTTAGGCCTTCCCTCACTTCAAAATCCACCCGGATGGTTACTTGCATTGCTCCAGCAAATTCTTCTCTTGGTACTATTGGCGTCACAGATAGCTTGGCAATAGGCTGTGCGTCCTGGCACCTGTATACCCTGCATAGATATAAGTGTGATGGGGAACAGCATAGCTATGCAGGATATTCAGGTGCCAGGACGCTCAGCCTGACTGCCAAGCTATTTGTGACGCCAATCATACACATACACAAATATTCTGCAACTGTGCATCGTAAGCAGTTGGGACAGTTCACAGGTAACATAAAAAAATAGAGCCCCAAATCCATGAGGAGCTCGGATACTAATTTCTCCACTGTATTTTAGGCTCCTTTTTACCCAAATGCACCTCCGGTACAGTACACCAATAAAGCCGCTAAACAGACAGCACATACTTTAATGACACTGGACACATTTCTACATCTGTTGGTCCAAACCTGCTGGTGCAGAACGTGCTAAAAAGGATATGCTGGATGGGACGTGTTGGGGCGATGGGGACGGTAAACGAAACAGGCAGAAGGAAAGCGATATGGGATGTGTGGAACGGCATAAAGACGAGCTAGCGCCGGTCTCCGGACAATAGCCAATACGTACATCAAAAAAGGATTCGGCCACCCTATCATCAGCCGTTGCAAATATACCATGAGAGGTCAAGGTCTACTTCAAAGTAAAAGAAGGCATAATATGAATCTTCCCTGGAAATTTCACATAACATATCTATATATATATATATACACACATACATACATACATACACACATAGACACACACACACACACACGCGTGGCATCAGCTTACGTACCATCATCTTCTGCGGAACTTTTTTCGCTCTTGCCATCACCTAGCTTTATATTTTCCTTCTTGCTTGTCGTTTCTTCAGTCTTCTTGTCCTTTCCCTTCTTGTCAGCTTCTACCTCTTTCTTCTCCGTCTCCGACTTCTTATTATCGGGAGCGCTTTGCTCCTCTTTCTTGGATTTTTCTGAGGCACCCTTCAACTTCTCCTTAGAGCCCGCCTTACTGTCGGTTTTGGTTTTCTTTTCGGCCGGTTTCTCGCCGTCGTCCTTCTCCTCCGCTTCCTTGGCCTTCCTCTTGGCCGCCTCGTAGTACCTGGCCTCTATGGGATCTGTGGGCCTGGTGGAGAACGTCGTTCATGCACCGTGACACCGATGACGGCATCACGCCGCCGGTCGCCAACCCGCTCATCCAGTGTGGAGGAATTCATTTCAGTTAAGCGCGTCAGGCACACGAGACCACGTTTGCTTTAGATGCTACGTTTGCTCTACGTTTGCTTTCGAAGACGCGAATACAATGTCAAAATGTGTGTGTAAAATGTGCAAGCAAATGAATAATGCCTGTCCTGTTTTGCTAGTGCCCGAAGCGCTACATGTCTCAAACTTGATTGATTGGTTGGTTATTTAAAACTTTAGGGCGCATCGACCCGGTTTGATCATTTAACGGCCAGACTCAAACTTGAAGAACCCACAGGGTTAAAATGACGGTGTTCCGTTAGGTGCGAGATGTCGAATCGAGCACAGTAGGATGACGAAATTTGCCATGGAATTAGTGTCATTTCAAATGTTTTTCAAGTCTTTCAGACTCAAATTTGAGCCAATGGTGTAGGTACTTATGACTATACCTTTATCATTTGCTTTGAGATTCATAATTCAGGAAGAGCAATATTCTGGATAGGGAGAATAATACCTATGCTATAAGCTGGTACTGTACGCCATATCACGTTATAGTTAATCCCTTTACCTGAAATTGCGTTGCGAAATATTCGTGTATCACCATGCCTTATCGAGAGCATTAACATGATACTTATACACGAGATGCTGTTAGAAAACGAAACACGAAGACTTCATAAGCACTCATCAAGGAGCAGTATGTCGATATTTCTTAGGAGGATGTCGATTGAGTGTTCAGAAAGTGGTATATTCCACCCTAATTCACGAATAATGTATCAATGAGAACCTATCAGTAACTGTATGGTGCACATCTAGTACGGAAGTGGTGTGGGTCAGCAAAAGAGGAAGGTAACAGCAAACCACGTGACTTATGAACGGTATGTTTTCGTGACGTCATTGTGCCGACATTTCCAAACATGGCAACTCTCGTTACAAAGGCAGATTGGTTATCCAGACTGGGGGCGATCCATTGGCGATAATCACGGCAGTGCACACGGTCAAATACTGAACACGTCATACAACTTGACTTAACGGGCCGCTACTGCCATGGACACTGCATAGCGACCGAGAAAAGAGTCATTCGTCAGTTGCGGCACGTACCGGGAAAAACAGCACCAAGCTCATAATGGTCAGTGTTATTTTCAGCAAAATAAAATATTTATAAACACAAGCACAAATAAATATATTAAGCTCCAGGGAAATTGGACTTCAGACCAAAGCCACATAAGCGTTCACGTCACGTGCACGTGAAATTTGAGAGATTGATATGCACAAAGGTAGGCACCTATATGCATTATTCTTGACCATTAACTCTGACTTAGGTTGCAGTAAACTCAGCATGCTGGCTTCCAAAGTGGAAGGTTACAATTGTTCAGACTTCCATGTGGCACCGAAAATAACAATGATTGCAGAAGCTTCAATCTGCCCAAGTCACATGGCAGTGATGAGATGGGAAGGCCATCACCAGATGGGAAGGCTATCACATGCTAGCTGCAAAACATGCAATTCAATATGCTTAAAAATGATAACCACACCGACAGAAATTAAAGCAACAAGACTACATTCTCGCGCCCTAATATAATCTGAATTACGATTTATGATGCTTCCAACAATCACAAAAGCTACTAGCAGTTTACCAATAGACACATACTAATACAGAACTGTCGAGCTTGGTTATAAAGATTGTTATATTTTGCAAACTTGATTCGCCCTAGATGTGCTTGCAGGCTGTTGTTAACGTCAATCGGATTTTTAACGTTATCTTTTTTGCACTCGGTTTAAAATAATTCAGAAGAATCCTGCGCTTGTATTTACGTCAGATACCCGGTATTCGAGACCGATGTTAGTATTGTCTTTGTGTATACAATATGAAATTTACATTCCTGAGGCATCTTTTACTCTGTGAATAGCATTCTTATTTTAAAAAGTTTCGTACCAGCTTACACCACCTTTGGCCACTGGTACGGCAAAACCTAGTCATAGCCAGTATTTTCTCCAACCCCGATTTCAACACCAGAAAGACTCATGACACCCTAGTGGTGGGCAAACCTCATGTGCAATACCCCGCGACAGCTGTGCGTGGAATTCACAACCATCAACGTGCAAAACACCATCACAGTCACATCATCCAGCCTCATCGACTGCATCCTCCGAAAGGACATCAGTACCATTCGTCAATGCCAACCGGAACATTTTACACGATTCGTTATTAAACAACCACCGGAGAGCTACAAGGCATGTTTGTGGGTCTTAAGGCTGATTCACACTGGCAAATTGTTAGCGTTTTGGGAAAGGAGCGTAAGCGGAAAGTAATAATTTCGTTAGCGTCCCGAAATGGCAGCGATCAGTTTTGCGGCGTTCGATCGAGGGCGGGGATGGCCGAGTTGCTAAGGTGTTGAGCTTTGGATATCAAGGTCCCGGGTTCAACACTCGCGCCGCTCAGGACATTACCCAAAATCGTGCCCAACCGGCGAAACAGTGTGGGCGCCGCCATTAGCCGTGATTGTGCATAAAGTGCGTCGTAAACCACCCAATAAATAAACAAATAGGCGGCAGTCGATCGCAGTGCAGTGTGAACTGGCGCATTTTGACCAGCATATAACACTTGTAAAATGATCGTCCTCCGAACGGAACGTGTCGTTCAAGAGATAAACTCAAGATAAACTCAAGTTATATCTTGACGGTCAACCGACGTAATCCAAACGATTTTATTGTGGTTTCCAATATTTATTTGACAAATACAGTTCCGCAAAAGTACATATCATCGAGAGGCAAATGAAGATCTGTACGAAAACATGGGTTAGTCTGGATTTTTTTTTAAAGATTAAATTTCGTTATTTCTATGAACTCTTACCGTGAAGTTATCCTAGGCTACTTATGCGCAGGTCCTCGAAGTAGACTTTCCTATTTAGGTATTTTGGAAGGGACCTAGGTCTGACATTTTTGGTTTACCTCGAATCAAATGTATTGTAGTTTAGGGGCGCATCGACTGCATAGGTCATATAGCCTCGAATGAAATGGAGACATGGAACAAAGATGAAACTAGGTGCAGGTACAGGTCATATAGCCTCGAATGAAATGGAAGCATGGACCAAAGATGAAACCAGGTACACCTACACCGGGTAAGAGGTGGTACATATCTTGATGATGCGTCCTGTGGGAGCCGATGATTGGTTTATTCAATATTGAGAACAACCGGCAACTTCAGTGCATTACTTTATAAGATTGTACCTGCAATTCACATTATCATAACAAATCAAACGCAATGCATAAAGGCATACAAATTACTTGAATCAATGACTTGAACCAGACACTTAGTCACGCACAATCTTGGGTTATTTTACGACGCATTCAACCGCAAGGTCATATAGCGTCGCCAGTCACGCACACTCAACCACCCACCCGCACCATCGCACGCTTAGAACTGAGAGTCTGTGTATTCCCGTGCGTTGACTTTCGTTCAAGGTCGCTCAACAATGCTGTCTCGTACCGAACGAAATCCAAATTGAACAGCTGGCAGAGATGAAATTCCGTCATCAGGCCAGCTATGGACCAACCAGTGACGGATTCAGAATTTGATCGAATGGCATGCAGAATGGCATGCCCATGGTGCGCCATGGGCATTAGTGCCACCGGTGGGTGGGGGATGCCGCCCCACCGCGGGACCTCTGGCCTCATGCATGAGGGTGACATTCTGGATTAGATCCAGGGGCCAAAACAACTGAAAGTATGTGCCCTTCATGCAGTGTTAAATTATTCGGGGAAAAAGGGTGGAATATACCACTTTATGAACACTCAATCGACATCCTTCTCCAGGAAGTATTAACATCCTGTTTCTTGATGCGTGCTTATGAAGTCTTCATGTTTCCTTTCTAACAGTACCTCGTTTATAGGTATCATAATAATGCTCTCCATAAGGGATGGTGATACACAAACATTTTGTAACACAATTTCAGGTAAATGGATTATCCATAATGTAATATGGCATACAGCACCATTGTATAGCATAGGTATTTTTTATCGCTATCCCGAATATAGCATTCCTAAATTATGAATATCAACACAACTGATGAAGGTACAGTCATAAGTACACCATTGGCTCAAATTTGGGTCCTAAAGATATCAAAAGCAGTTGAAATGGCACCGATTCCATGGCAAATTTCGACATCCTACTCTGCTCGTTTCGACATCTCACACCTAACGAAAAAACATTATTTTAACACTGCCTTCATGGCGTGCAGACGATGACGCCAATGCATGTTCATACTGGCGCAAAGAAGCAGAATAGAAGTAGGTACTTGAGAAGTTCTGTTCCGACTAAATTGTACCTCATTCGCCGTAAAATGTTTTGTTGGGCGTGCGTAAAGAAAAAAACGAACACGAAACCATTCCGTTCATGTGATCTTTTCAGAACGTTCAGATTACGTTACGTTCCGTCTACGCTCCGTTCCCAAAACTTTCACAATTCGCCGGTGTGAACCGGCCTTTAGTCTCGACAATGTATGATAAAATGGGAACTGCCGACTAGTCAGACCAGACTCATGGGATTGTACGGCACTAGTCGGGGGCCTGTGCGGGAACACGCGCACAGGCGAAACCCCAATTCATGTCTCACTTCATCCTCAGAAGATGCTGGGCGAAGGTCTGGACCGGCGTCTTCCGACTGGGAGCCTCACTCCTCCACCTGACGACAGACAAAGAGCAGTCGACACCACACACGGGCCCCGTGGTGGCGACATTGCCGACGCTGCGCATCAGCCCGGCACGCCGCAGCCCCGGGCCGTGCCGCCTCTCCACCGCCCACAGACTGCGGCCGGCGGCTGGTGGCGGACGACGGCGACGGCGACACAGCGCGGACGTCTGGCACCTCACCAGGCCGCCAGTCGCCACAAGTGGCACAGCTCCCAACTCACACAGATACTGAGAGCACCCATGCTATTTAAGTTAGTGAGGCAGACATCGCCATCAAGGTAGACTGAATGCCACCATTTACGGAGATTGAGAGCCTGCACTGCCATTTAATAAATGCATTATCAGTGTATCGGTAGTACACGGATCACGGATGATCAGCGTGCAAAACGCCTCATAAAACGTTTATTAACCCGTATTTTGGATTGGCATCTTGGCAAATATATACAAATGAACACAGTTATCTGTCCGGTTTGGTGAAATTACAAGCCTAGAGTTCATTGGCTAGCATTAAGCCATTTTAGATGCAGCATGAATGCTATAATGGAGGCCGCACTGTCCGAACCATCTGCACCACGACAACCAGTGAAGCCAGCCATCTTGGTCAGTCACTTGAATCAACCATACTACTCCAGTCAGCATCACCACCACTAGTGGTCAATCATTAGCACACCCAGGGCCCGTCTCTTGTCGTCCATCGACCACCTGGCACGTAACAGCCAACCCGCCGGACAGTCCGCCCCAACGCCGCCACCTGCCCACCTCTGTATCTCCGACTGCACCAAACTGCGCTCCTTCTCCATCTGCTCGGCACTCTTCATGGAGTCTTCGTCGCAGGGCGGTATGCGCAGCACCGTCGACTCGTCCTCGACCTGGTCCGGTGCCGGCGACTGGTGCAACGGCGGCGGAGGCAAGTGCAACGAGTTGAGCACCGCGTGCACGGGCTTGACGGGCGGCGGCACGTGCATGGCCTGCACAGGCGGCATGGGCATCCTGCCCGGTGCCAGAGGCACGGCAGGCGTCGGAGGATCGTCTGTCCAATCCAGTCACAGTCGCATCAGTTCAACTGGCTTGCCATAGCAGACAGACAGACAGACAGATACACAGACTAACCAAGCGATCCACGCCAGATCACGTCCACCTGACACCAACAACAGTTGAAGTACGGCTTTAATAGCACCAACACTTGCATTTGTTTTTCTTCAACACTTGACACCTTGTGCAAACAGATAGCCCAGGCAGCACTTCTAAACCAGGTTGGTTATTCGGGCTTAGGGGCGCATCGACTGCTTCAGTCATACAGCGCCCATCACTTCTAAACCAGGCTTTTCTAATTTGGTGGGGTGGGGTGAACAGTTTGAACTTAATATGAGTTAGTGTTCGCTCATATATTTGCTTAGGCCTGATGGCAGAGTGGAAATGATTGGGCATGGGGGCGAGAGCCCATGGAATGCACGCGAAGCTACACGCCTGCCCAAAGCAGAGAATACGTCGTGTATTACAAAACTTACCAGCAAGTAGGACACCATGACACACTTCATCGGACCTCCAAGACAGACTGGCCGCGAGACACAGGACCGCTTGACCCGACACCTAGGACCGTCTGCCCCTGAGACCAAGACTACCTGACGCAACACTCGTGACTGCCCGACCCGAGACCAACTGATAGCACCGGAGCTCCACTACGACAGTACACTGCACTCAACTGACCGAGTACGGGCACCATCTGTCCGCTTTTGTCGAGCACCATCTTCTGGACGATGCCGACGTTCAGAGTGGGCATCTCCTCCGGAGCGAGCTGCTTCCCGGTGAACGGATACGGCAGGTCGTTATAGCTCATCTCCGCCGGCTCGCTGAGGGGCAACACACGGGGTCAGCGACCCGCTGAGGGGTAGCACTCAGGGTCAACTGCTCGCTGAAGGATAGCACGAAGGGTCAACTGCTCGCTGAGGGATAGCACGCGGGGTCAACTGCTCGCGGAGTCAACTGATCGCTGAGGGATAGCACGCAGGGTCAACTGCTCGCTGAGGGATAGCACGCAGGGTCAACTGCTCGCTGAAGGATAGCACGCAGGGTCAACTGCTCGCTGAGGGACGGCATACGGTGTCAGCGGCAGGATTGAAAAAGTAGGCCGTCCCTGCATGTTTTCACATCCAGAATACTATCCTCCCCAGAGTATTATCCTCTCATTTCTCATTTGGAGTTCGGTGCTGTTTGACAATGAACTGCTGTCATAAAGTGTTCAGACTTCAACCAAAGAGCCACAGAGGCCCATCTGGGTTAAGCCTGTGAAGGGAAGATACCACAAGCCTGGGCAAACAAGATACTCAACATCCCAATAAATACTATATCATAAATTCCAAAGAAGCTATCTACCAACATCACACCCACCCACCTACTTATTAGCATAAATATCACTCCATCCGCCTCTAATTCTAACTAAAAAACAATATTATCCAACCTAAAAACTTGTCCACCCTGTGTTTAGACACATTCAATGAGTGACTCCCCAAATCAGCAGGCAGCCTATTTCATTGATTAACTAACTACCCTTTGACTGAAAACATGTCACTCAACTGTCCTACACCTTGACTTGTTTAACCTGTATTGATGACCACCATGTGATACTGTAAATAAAAGAGCATCATTCAGATTGACCTCATACGATTTTATACATTTCAATCATATCACCCCTTAATCTCCCATACTTGAGTCAGCACATATCTAATGCCATCAGTCTTTCTCCATACTCTAGTTGGTTGGTTGGTTAATTGGGCTCAGGGGCGCATCAACTGCGTTGGTCATACAGCGCCCATTCTCCATATTCTATGTTACCTGATCCACTGATTAGTGCGGTGGCTTTGCGTTGAACTCTTTCTAGTATATCTAAATATCCTGAGTAATGGCTCCATGCCTGAACATAATATTCCAAGTGGGATCGCACATATGCCAAGCAAAGGTTTTTCATGACTTCCCTGCTCTTATACCTTACACTCCTATTAATGATTCCCAGCATTCTGATCGCGCTGTTCCTAGCTGAGGTACATTGTTTCTCTGCTTTAAGGTCATTTGAAACTAACACACCTAAGTCGCTTTCCTCGTGAATAACATCCAGTTCCCCATCTCCAATTGTATATACGAAAGTCTCACCTTCAGACCCCAGATGCATAACCTTACACTTTTCGTAGTTCAAAGACATGTGCCATTGATCTACCCATTTTTTTTTAGATCCTGCAAGTCTAGTTGAATATTACCAGATTGATCACTACTGTTAGCCATTCCTACCAGCTTTATGCCATCAGCAAATTTGAACACCCTATTCCTCAGCTCTATATCAATGCTGTCCAAAAATATGATAGAGCAGTAGACCTAGAACAGAGCCCAGTGGTGCTCCACTCAAAACATTCTTACATTTAGATTTACATCCATTTAACACTACCCTTCGTTTCCGTCTCCTTGACCATGCTTCAACCCAACCTACAACTTTTCCATCAATCCCAAGCCGCTCTATTTGATGAATTAGACGCCTGTGTTAGACCTTATCAAAAGCTTTGCTAAAGTACACATCCATCCTGCTTTGACTGTCTACTTCCCTAGTTACATACTCGATGAACTCCAGCAAGTTAGTTTGCTTACTTAGGGACAGCTATATCACACTCATCAACCACTATTTCAAGCTCAAGGTTTAGGAGAAGGTGCAACCCGAGATTCTGATGTGAGAAGCTTGACGAAAAATATTCTCCCCGTATTCGATTCGCAACGATTTTCCTCTCCACATCCAAGATTACAAAGTGCAAATCCAACCCAAGCCAGCGGTTCACTGAGGGACAACATGTCGCGGTAACGGCTCGCTGAGGAACAATACGCGGCATCAGCAGCCCGCCGAGGGACAACAAACATACCGTGGCAACGGCACACATACGTGGCACACGGTTGGTTGGTTATTTGGGCTTAAGGGCGCGCCGACTACGAGGTCACTTAGCGCCCATGTGGCACACGGAACACAACACGCGACACGGCCGACTGGCGCGGGACACGGCCGGCGTCGGCGCCCGAGCACAGCACGCCACGCCACGCCGCCGACCCGACCGGCCGGGCCCACCTGAAGTGCGGCCGCTCGTCGATGATCCGCTTGAGCGTGAGCGCCTCGGCGGCGAACTTCTTCACGTCCACCAGGCCGGGCGACATGCGGCCGAAGTGCAGCTGGATGCGGCTGCAGATCTTCTCCAGCTGGAGGAACGTGGCGGCCGTCCACGGGTGCTCGCTGCTCGTCAGACCCTCGCCCAGACGCTTGAAGGCGCGAGGGAAGTAGCGCTCCTGAGGAGACGGCAACCAGCTACAGACGCCGCTAGTGGCGCGGGGCCGGCCACACCACAGACACCGGGCAGCCGCAGTGGCGTCGGCGGCACGGCAACACACAACGACAGGACACATCGTCACGGCAAGCGGAAGTCGCTGCCGCAACCGAGCTACCACGTCCGCAACGGCACGATGGCGGTCCATCCGAACACACCGTCAGACTTAGTAAATCCAAACTGGCTGGCCAAATTAACATCGGCTTCACAGTTGCTATAAAGTTGGCTTCGAGTGATTTATTTTGCTTGGCTGAGGCGACGCGAATAGCTCAGCTAATTTGCGCCGATTGGGGACATCCAAAACTTGCAGCAATATTCTAGCCCCGAGAAAGTTGTGTAACACGAACACACCTATAGCTGTTGGAGTTGATATATGGTAGCAGCGTTGTTCTAAAATGCGTTGTTTTAATGCCAGATCAACGAACGGCGGAAACCTTCGCAATCATTAGTTCATTAGACTCCACAGTTAGTTGGTTATTTGGGCTTAATGGGCGCATCGACTGCAATGGTCATATAGCGTCCATATAGCTCATTCATGAAAACTCAAGAAAATAGTAGTAGTTGGTTATTTGAGTTTAAGGGCGCTTCGACCAAAGTGTGATCATTTAGCGCCCATAACTTTTAGTTCAGCGTTTCAGTTAGTTATGCGGACAGGTGCTACCGGGGTGAGTAGATGGCCCGAAAACTGATCGCTTTCAGAAAGCGGAATATGTTCCCAGAATGAACTACGTCTGAGTCATCAGCCAGGACATCACTATATGTGTTGAGCCGTGTATTATTTCCATAGAACAACCTTCGTTCTGTTGAGAACTGATCGCATGAGAAAAGTACATGACGTACGGTCAGGCTTCCTAAACAGCGGGGACACTGGGGTCTCTCACCGCCGCAGATAAGGTATTGGTGTGTAGCATGTGTGTGGCCGAGGCGTAGTCTGCACAGCGTCACCTCGTCACTTCTGGATCTGCGGTAGCACGATGGCCAGTCTCCAAGGTGTGGTTTTATCGCGTGAAGTTTATTGTTGGTCTGCGCGCTCCAACTACTCTGCCACTTGGTCTTCATAAACGAATATATTCCGGGAAGATGGTCTCTGGCTGGCAGTGGAAAAACACGCGTTTGTGGTCTCCGAGCAGCCCATTTCGCTGCAGAATCGGCGCGCTCATTTCCCAATACACCCACATGGCTGGGGATCCAGCACAAATGAACAGTCTTCCCATCCTGATGTATGGCAGTCAAACGAGTCATAATATCAAGGAGTAATGGGTCAGATGGGTAGAATCCAGTCAGTGCCAAAAGGCTACTGAGGGAATCAGATAAGATGACATAATCAACATCTCGCGAGATCTCGATGCAGGAAAGCGCTTTGATGATTGCAACGAGCTCTGAACTGTACACCGAGGCATATCTAGGTAAAGTAAAACATCTGACAGAGGAACCGCACACAAACGCAGATCCTACTCCATGGTCACCCTTCAACCCATCTGTGAAAATGCGTGTGCATCCTTCAAACGTTTCCAGATGCTCCAAAGTTTTCATCCGAAGCAGCTCAGGTGAAACATTGCCCTTAGACGTCGCTGCAAGTGTCAGATCAACTGCAGGAGACACCAGATTCCACGGGGGTATCGATTGCTGCTCCATGCACGCCACTCTAGATACTCTCGTTCTGCTCTCCTGAAGGAGCTTACGGATGCGTACACAGAAAGGTAAGGCCGTCCCACGTTGCCTACTGCTGAACAGTGTCAACATGTGTCGCGAAAACACCGCTGGGTACGTGGGGTGGGTGGGAAACTGACGCAATTTGCAGGCGTACCGCATGCCAAGCATTTCCCGTCTTAGTGCCAGAGGTGGTTCGTTGGCTTCTGCCAGCAAGCTAACGATTGGTGAGGTGCGGAAAGCTCCGGTAATGATGCGTAATGCAGCATGGTGTACAGTGTCAAGGACACGCTTATTGGTAGTGCAGGCGCTGTCATACACATAGCATGCATAATCCAGCTTGGATCGAAGCAACGACCGGTACAGCATCGTCAGTGTTTTACGATCCGCGCCATACGAGGTTCGTGAAATGCACTTCAATAAGTTTAGTGATTTAAAACATTTTTATCTAAGTGTTCTAAGATGTTGTTTGTACGTCAAACGACTGTCAAACTGCACCCCGATAAATTTTGCAGTTCGGTGAACAGGAATAAACAAGTCATACAGCTTCGTGTTGAGTTCTTGGGAGCACCGTCTACGACAGAAGTGCATTGCAACAGTTTTGTTTGTGGAGAAGCGGAGTCCATTTGCAATACCCCATCTTTGGAGGTGGTTCACCGCAAGCTGTAACTGCCGTGTTAGCGATGATGTATTCGCGCCAGAAAACCATATAGCAAAGTCGTCCACGAACAACGATCGTCCTATGCCACGCGGTAGTGAATCCCCAATATCATTTATGAACAATGCAAATAAGGCAACACTCAGCACACTGCCCTGTGGAATTCCATTGATTTGGTGGAAACGATGGGAAAGCTCGTGTCCTACCCGGACGCGGAAGAAACGATCCCTGAGAAATTCCTGGAGAAAAACTCCCAAGTTCCCACACTTCCTAGCCTTTAGCAAGATTCCATGTCGCCAGGTTGTATCATAGGCTCCTTCTATGTCGAAAAAGATAGTTCCCACATGTTGTCGGCGTTTAAAAGCGACTCGAATGGCGGTGTCAAGTGCTAAAAGATGATCGGTTGTGCAACGATGCTTCCTAAAACCACACTGTGCGTTAGTAAAAAAAAAAATCCTGCGTTTCCAGAAACCAGGTGAGTCGCACGTTGACCATTTCGCACGTTGACAAGAAAATAGTAGTAAAGCAGTGTGATACTAAAATGAATCTACCCGGATTCTGTCCCATTTAAGTCCCTTTTAACATTTTTGTATCATCAGACTCGACATACGAATGCGCTTATCAGCATTGCATGCACCACTTGTTCCACCAATGACCTGGAATTGCAGAATTTATGTGGAAACCAACACATCAGAAACTTTCTCCCTCCTGCACAGTTTGACTTCCTGAATTGATTTCCATGACATTTCGCGGCATTAAACGGTAGCAATACCCATTACACCATACCAGATTCCAGGCACCCATGATACCACACTTTTGCCAACAGGTACCATGGTTATTGGTTTTACGACACGTCGACCGTTGAGTCATGTAGCGTCGTCCATCTCTCACGCCGATTGGTCGCGGGCGACAACAGGTACCATGCTCACTAAGTTATCAACACTACATTTTGTCTACCATACGGCCGAACTGTTTCGACGTCACCACGGGCTTCGACATCTTCGACATCTTCGCCACTACCCTCCACTCCACTCCACGACACCATGTCCGACAGACGGCCACAGCTCCAGACGAGACACTCGAGGATGTGAGACGAAGCGGGTGGCCATACGACCGCGTGACACGTACCAGGTACATGGTGCGATGCAGAGGCGCCTGCAGATGCCAGATCGCCTCCTCCTCAGTCATCATGCGCCGGAAGCACATGGTGCACATGAAGAAGTCGCCTATGCCCTCGTCCGACTTCACCAGCAGCATGAACTCCGTGCCTGTTGACAGCGCCATGCCCGGTCAGGTCAGGTAAGCTCGGGACGTTCCAGCACACACCGACGGCACAGGATAATGGCACGCCCTGGGGCGGAGCAGCTGAAGTCAGGTTAGGTCACGCAGCCTCACCACACACTGATGTCACAGCGACGGGCTGTTTCAACAGACACCGATTCAACACGGGCGGAGCAGGTGAAGTCAGGTTAGGTTATGCAGTCTCTATCACACACTGATGCCACAGTAACCATCCGTGTCAGGGCGTTCCATCGAACATCAGCCATGCAGCGACAGGAACGGCAATATTTCTATTTTAATGACTGGAGGTATGCCAGAGCAAAAACTGAGTTTAGGGAAAACAAGAATAGTCCAGAACTATAAATTCCGTTTCAAGGCACGGATGACAGTGGGTGGGCTGATCAGAGGTAGGCGGGCGACCAGACCAAACAGCAAGCAACACTCACCAACCAGGGCGCAGTCGGGGTACCGGTCCAACAAGGTCTCCTCGCCCTGCTGCTGCTGCTGAGTCGCCTCTGCTGCCTCTGCTGCCGCCGCCGCACCACCGGCCGCCGAGAGGTGAGCGTTCTGGTCGCCAAACGCTAATGGCGCGTCTGCTGCGCTACCCTGGGCGCCGGCCTGTCCGTACTCGGCATCCGTCTTTCCATACCCAGCACCCGGTTGTTGATACCCAGTGCCCGGTTGTCCGTAACCAGCGCCTCCTTGTGAATAATCGGAGCCTGCTTGTCCGAAACCAGGGCCTCCTTGTGGATAATCGGAGCCTGTTTGTCCGAAACCAGGGCCTCCTTGTGCATAATCGGAGCCTGTTTGTCCGAAACCAAGGCCTCCTTGTGCATAATCTGAGCCTGTTTGTCCGAAACCAGGGCCTCCTTGTGAGTAATCGGAGCCCGTTTGTCCATAACCAGCGCCGGCTTGTTCGTAACCAGCGCCCGCTTGTACATACCCAGAGCCTGTCTGTCCATATCCAGCGCCCGTTTGTCCACATCCAGCGCTTGTTTGTCCATACTCAGAGACTGTTTGTCCATACCCAGGGCCTGTTTGACCACAACCAGCACCTGCGCCTCCATACCCGGAGCCCGCCGAGGTCATTTGGGTGTCTGCGTGGCCGTATCCTCCATAATTGCCTGTCGTATTCGATTTGACACTGCCCTGGCCATATAACTGAGCACCTGCCATGTTCATATTGGCACCTCCTCCATGGCCATGAGCACCGGCCATGCTCATTTGAGCGCTCTGTTGTCCATATCCCTGAGCAGTTTCGACACTGGTCTGGGAGCCCATCTGGTCATACCCGTGACTTGCTGCCGCGTTTGCCTGGCCGTACAGCTGCGGTGAGCTGGATATGCTCGTCGGAGTGTTGCCCTGGCCATACGATTGGGGCGACCCGGAAACACCCGACCACGGAGAGCCTGGCATCGCCTGCCGCGGACCAGCGCTTCCAGCCAGTCCAGGCCGTGGGCCTCCAGAAATTCCTGGTGGAGGACCCACAGGCATTCCAGGTCGTGGTCCGCCTGGCATCCTCATACCCGGGCCTCCCGGCATTCCAGGACGAGGACCCCCGGACATTCCGGGTCGTGGGCCTTCGGGCATCCCCATACCCGGACCTCCAGGCATTCCAGGTCGTGGACCTCCGAGCGACCCCATATCCGAGCCTTGAGAAGTTCCAGGTCGTGGACCTCCAGGCACTCCAGGTAGTGGTCCGCCTGGCAGCCCTATACCCGGGCCTCCCGGCATTCCAGGCCGGGGACCCCCGGACATTCCAGGTCGTGGACCTCCGAGCGTCCCCATATCCGAGCCTTGAGAAGTTCCAGGTCGTGGGCCGCCAGGCATTCCGAGTTGTGGACCGCCAGGCATTCCGGGTCGTGGACCTCCAGGCATTCCGGGCCGTGGGCCTTCAGTCATTCCAGGTCGTGGGCCTCCGGGCGTCCCCATACCTGGGCTCCCAGGCATCCCAGGTCGTGGGCCTCCGGGCGTCCCCATGCCTGAGCTTCCAAGCATTCCAGGTCGAGGGCCTCCGGGCGTCCTCATACCTGGGCCTCCAGGCATTCCCGGTCGTGGGCCTCCGGGCGTCCCCATACCTGGACCTCCAGGCATTCCAGGTCGTGGGCTTCCAGATGTCCCCATACCCGGGCCTCCTGGCATTCCGGGCTGTGGGGCTCCGGGCATCCCGGGCCGTGGGCCTCCTGGCATTCCAGGCCGTAGACCTCCGGTTGTCCCCATAGCCGGGCCTCCGGGCATTCCAGGTCGTGGCCCAGGGTGCTTGTTTATCTGTGCTGCAGCACTGGTGATTCCGGACTGCTTCGATTGTTTGGGCATCTCCACACCGGGAGGCGGAGGCTCCGCATCGTCGAACATTTCACCAACCACGGGCTTGGGCTGTGGAACCGAAACCGGTTTTGCCTGATAAACCGTCGTTGTTTGGGTCTGAGAAACCGCAGTTGGTTTTGTCTGGGTGGTCACAGCTGGCGTTGTCTGGGTGGTCGAGACTGGTATTGTCTGAGTAGTCGGGGCTGGCTTTGCCTGGGTGGCGGTGGCTGGCTTTGTCTGGGTGGTGGTGGCGGCTGGCGTTGCCGGGGTGGTGGCGGCTGGCTTTGTCTGGGTGGCGGCGGCTGGCTTTGTCTGGGTGGTGGCGGCTGGCTTTGTCTGGGTGGTGGCGGCTGGCGTTGCCTGGGTGGCGGCCGCTGGTTTTACCTGTGTGGCGGCGGTTGACTTTGCTTCAGCTGGTTTGGGCTGTGCGGCTTCGGTCGTCTTCTGCTGAGGCGCTGTGGTCGGTGCAGACCCGAGCGTTGGAGCCGCGGCTGTGACACCTCCAATTGCACCAGCGGCCATCTCTCCAGGCATGCCGGGCCGGGGGCCGCCGCCAGGAAAACCCGGCATTCCCGGCCGCGGGCCCCGCCAACCTGGCATACCAGGCCGCGGGCCGCCCGGGAACCCTGGCATCCCCGGCCGCGGGCCACGCCACTCTGGCATACCCGGCCACGGGCCCATGCCCGGCCGCGGCCCTCGCATCCGCCACGGACCTCCCGGCCCCATCATGCCTCGAGGCCCCATCATGCCTCGAGGATCCATCATGCCACGCGGCCCCATCATGCCCGGATTGAAGCCGGGCCCTCGTCCTCCGGGAAAACGCGGTCTGAAGCCCATCGGCCCGCCCATGTTCATGTTACCCCAGCCGCTGCCGTCGCCCTCCCAGCCACTGTCGTCGCCTTCCCAGCCGCTGCCGTCGCCTTCCCAGCCGCTGCCGTTGTCTTCCCAGCCGTTGCCGTCGCCCTCCCAGCCGCTGCCATCGCCCTCCCAGCCAGTGCCGTTGTCCTCCCAGCCGTTGCCATCGTCCTCCCAGCCGGTGCCGTCTCCGCCGTTGAACGCACCGACATTGCCCAGGGAAGGTTGCCTGATCCGGGGAGCCTTGAAGCCACCTGGCGGCACGTTGGGAGGATCTGCAACAGAGTAGGCCGGCATCAGCAACATCGCTGGCCAAAAGAAGCTGAACCGCTGTCGATCACATTCGGGAGTCCGAACAGCACACCAGGTGAGATAATCCGGCGCCCTTTCACTGTTCAGTAACCACGTTGTGGGCGTAGGCTTTTGTGGTTGTGCACTATCTGAAAATAACTACAGCGAAATAAGCTCAGAAATCCCTTAAACCACCCGAGTTCTCTCTGATCAACTTCCGAGCACTACGATATTTGAATCCGACATCTCATAGCCAGGACGCACGAGCTATCCACTAGGCCAAGGTCATGGGAACATTATGTGACGTTATTAGTATGCTATAGCCTGAACCGCCATAGGCGGCTTATTATTACATGGCTGATTTCGAAGGGTCTTTTGCACAATATGAAGAAGCCATGATTATTTCCTGGAAGTTATACACCTTTATTAAAACCAGCGTCGGAAAATGGCCATTTTTTGGACATTTGACTGTCCAAAGAATTATACACTCCCAAAAATATCCACTCCTTGGGCTGCCAACTACCAGATGAAGAGCTAATGCATCACAAGAAATCCCAACTAGTTCTGCTACTATCAAATAGTGATATTTGTTAACATAGCCCACAGAGCAGCATGCTCAATGGACTATATGGTGATCTTTGGCTAGTAGTGAGAATGAGATCCACCAGTTCTAATAATCATTATCTTGTGTAACCATTTTGGATCCTTGGCACATCAACTTGGCAACATCATTGATAATAATGTACATTTGTTATTTCAGTTGGTCACCAGAGCTGCAGAAACATTCAAAGAGAATGCAAGGAAAAGAACAGAAGATGAGATGCCTGTGAGAGTTGAAGAATGAGAGCATACCAGCAGAATGGAAACTAAAGTTGGGTTGGTTGGTTATTGGTTTTACGACACGTCGACCGTTGAGTCATATAGCGTCGCCAATCTCTCACGCCGAATGGTCGCGGGCGAAGAGCAGCGACAGGTGAGACTCGAACCCACGATCTTTCGATTGTGAGACGAGCATCTTACCCCTAGACCACTCGTCCCCGAAGCTAAAGTTGGGATCACTATGCATATGACCATAACAACATTGAATATATAAAATATAATGGTGCAAGTCAAGTGTATACTGGTGCAAGTGTAATTGTTTAGTACAAGTGAATAAACAAACATACATGCCTTCATTCATATACTTTCCATTCACAAAGAAATTCCCTGACCAGAAGTGCTCAGAAGAATGCAAGACCAAAACTAGAAAGAGAACTGGAGTAGGCTGTAAACAACTCACAACTAGATAGGCATGAAGGGAATGACTTTCCGAATATCTCAGAAGGTGCAAGTCATGCTTTGGCATGGCAGTCTTTTATGAGGCGGGAGGCAAAAAAAAAAACAACAACAAAATTGTACTCAGTGTGGGATAGGACGGGTGAACCCAACAATATACTGAAACACTTCATAAGTGCACAATCAATGTGCATGAATGCATGCTTAGGTGCACCGGAGTGACATCAAACCCATAGGAGTAAAAATTATGTATTCCGTCACCAAAATAAGCAGACTAGCCCTTCACTCCAAAGCATTTGTCTGCTGAAAATGATTGTTCCTTCAAAATTTAAAATAGTCAAACCATTCTGTCCAAACAAGAACAAAATCAGAAAGCTTCATCCATTACAGGGCCACCCATTAATGAAGACCCTAGGTAGGTATGCCACTGGGTGCATATGCACTTGCATGTTGATGTGGATGCAGACGCACCTAGGTAAAACTTATCTACCTAGATTTGCACCAAGTGCCTACCTACCTAGTAGGTAGGTACTAGGTAGGTACCTACCTACCTACCTACTAGGTAACCTACCTACATCCATGCAATGTATCTATAGGTACATTGCATATTATCGTGGTTCACCCTTTCAAACCAACGGCAATGAGAGGCATTCAATTTCAACAATTCAATTGAGCCTAATTTCTTACGTAGGACGACCCCCCCCCCCCCCCCGACGGGTCGACACCACACCACAGCAATTACTACTCTCACTTAGGGGCCTTCAGTCTCACTTCCCGCCTCCCGGTCCATTAATCATCCAAATACCTACATCCTACACCAGCGCACTGCACAACAAACATTTACCACAAGATACCATCTCAGGACTTCCAAATTCAAAACATGAAGTAATCCCTCGTCAAATGAAGGAAGCTTCCATACGTCGCCTGGCTAGTAAAGAAAACTACCACTCTCCAGGACGGATTGGAAATTTAGAGGCTCTTGGCCGGGGGTGAATCATGCCTCTCCAGCTTCCACTCTTTCGGGAGCTTTTTAAACCACTCCGAAGAAAGGCCATGAATACTTAACTTTTGAAAGCTTCCTGAAAGATTGGGATGTTCTACATCAGCTTATGGAAAAGAAAAGGTGTATTTCTGAATTTTGAAGCAGTCACAGCCGATCTACATAAAAGATATTAGCTAAAATTTACGCGTGAAAATTAGCCAGGTGCGTCCAAGACATTCTCCAAACCTGTTAAGACCTTGTGGCAAAATAGACCACCAGATAACCAGAAATTTCGGTGTCTTTTGATTTCATGACATACATTGCTTCAGAGCGCCACGTATTCGTGACACAAATACTGTTCATGCCACTCGGACACAGATATTCTACAACTCCGCAAAAAAAAGAATTTTACTGTTGATTTAATCTGGGTGGCCCAGAGTTAAGATACTAAAGTACAGAGTTAAGATAATTGAAGAAAACAATTATTCCTTGAATTGTTTTTGGTGGATTTATTTTATCACATTTTATTTTTGAGCCCCTTCTGTAGGTCATAGGTGTTCCTCGCCGTGGGTGCTAATTGGGTCATAGTTCCTCGCCGTGCTATGCTAATTGTCTATATCCGCCACACTAAATACCATTAACCGATTGCCGTATTATTCCGCCGCGTGGTGGTTACTTCCCTTGGTTACTTCCTTCCATTGCTTTTCAATCAGGTGAGGTAAGGTTGGGTCCATTGTTCTCTCGGCTTTTATCTGGTTGTGAATTACAAGAAAATCTGGTGCTGTAATTTCTCACTTGACTTTGTTTTTTAATGCAATGTTTATGAATGTGCTGAACATGATTTGACCACTCGTCTCCTCTGCAAATGCATGCTTTTCACTTGCGAGGGAAAATAAGACCAAAAAAGGCCTTGAAGTTGGGTAATTACTAATATAGCTTAAAAAGTAATGTTCACAATAACAAAAGAAGATGGGGCATATCCTAACTTCACCTCCCATAACCTTCCATGGAGAATATTTTTTTCTCTAAAAAATTCCGAACAATTTTGTTTCTCAAGTTTCAAAAGGAAGAACCCAACATATGATAGCCTGAAATGTTTTTTTTTAAGAAAAAAGAAACTTTTCTGACAAATTTCCCCTACATTTTTTTTCAAACTTATTACACAAGCCTAACCTAACAAAACCTATCCAAACTTTACCCCTTCTTTGTATGTTTCATGGAGGTAAAATAGGTAAATTTGTGCTTTGAGGTGTTTTATGAATTCTTGGAATTTTCATTCAAATGCAATGTTTATCAAAGTGACTAAGATGATGGGAGCACTATTTTTGTGCAAATGCTTACTTTTCAGATTGTGAGCAAAATAACACCAAGAAGCATAAGTTATAAGTTACGTAGCATAGCATAAAAAGAAATGTTTTACAAATAAAATACATGCAACATAACCTAACCTAACCTAACCTCCCATTGGAGAAAAAAGTTGTAAAAAAGGAAAAATGCAGATAAATTTGTTCTCTGAAAAATTTTCAAAATTTTCAAACCTAACCAAACCTAACCTACCATTAGCTGCTTTCGAAGAAAAAAATACTTTGTTTTCCTCAATTCTTAAAAGAATCCAAAAATTGTCCAACTTAAAAAACTGAACTAACCTAACCTAACCAAACCTAACTCATTTCCTTGCTTCATGGAGGAAAATGTGTATCAAACTTGCCTTGTTGTTAGTTTATACTGCAATAATAGCGAGGCTTCTGAACTATGCTGTGGACGAATCTTGCCAAGGTTCTTGGCACTGCTGCTAACAGCACCACAACAAAATTACGGGCTTGTAGGTTTTTTTGAGTACCACGTTTATGAAGGTGACTTAGATGATGGACCCACTTGTTTTCTGTGCAAATGCTTACTTTTCAGGTTGTGAGCAGAATAATGCCAAAAAGTCTTTGAGTTAGGCAACATAGCATAAAATGATTGGAGGGTGTTTTATTCTCCATTCCAGGAAACATCCACTGCATTTTAGGAAATGTGTACACTCCATTACTTAGTGTTTCAAGGGTATACACCATATTTTGGCAAACCCAAAAATTATACCCTCCATTACTTGGTGCTTCTCAAGGTTATACACTCCATATTTTGGCTAGCCCAAAAATTATACACTCCGAGTCCAAGACTGAGAAGTGAAAATCAAACACTGGTTAAAACCCTCCAAGTCCATTCAAAAGTATGTTTGATGCACTTAATGTGACAAAAAGAGCACACAAAATGCACGAGCATACACACCTGGCTTGCATAGCCACTGGTGGTTGGTCAAGTTGTGGCCGTCTTCCACTTAATTATTCATGTCATATTATTTATGTCATATTATTATTAAATATTAATATCAGTTATTTGGTAAACTAAAATCACCTTAATACCAAAGCATTGTTGTACTATGCATTATTATGTATGCTTACGCTATGCATGTGCCTGATGACCAATCAGATGAGCATCCTGGTATGCTGTTAGCTGTGTGCCCAGACTTGTGCAAAGTGAAGGGAAGCCATGGGCCTGCACTAGGTTCTCGCCTAACAGCACCAGCGCCACAGTAGTAAACAGTGTGTTACCCGTTGTCATAGCAACTTCCGCCGACACATATTTGGAGAACGAAGTCCATCGATCACAGAGCAACCAACAGCGGATATAATACTTGTCATTAATGTTACCTTTGGCGAAATGCTAATAATGCAGCCACTGTTTTGTCTGTCCTCTCCAGCTTGGATGTTAATGATTGCCCTTGAACACATAACTCGTTGTATCACGTGAGCTTCCCAAGAAAACTAATCTACTATGAGAAACCACCCGGGTTCACCAATAAGAACAAATTAATGACATTTCCAATCAATTATGGAGCAAAAGTGCAGGCACCTCTATCCTGCACCATTTAGCACCATACTAGCATTTTCTATGAGCCTACACCTGCTATTGGAACACAAAAAAAAACGTGTAACTCGAACCGGTTGCCACCAAAGAAATCGCGGCAAGGACGAGCCTAAAGGGTTTCACTCGACCCATCACTATGCGCAGCGTGCACCGACTGCTGCCTCGAGTTGTGTGGCATCAACTGTGTGACGCCGGCAGCCAGTGGCAGCTCCCAGCTGCGGGACTCGCACGCTGCCGCTCAGAACACAGTTGGGTAACGTTGGGTGAAAATCGGACGACGACGCAAACCAACAAACACCGGCACTGATGCCACGAGGTGCAGTCGCCATATAAGCGGACTACAGGAAGATGCGTTGAACCAATCTGGGTGATTTTGCCGATTAAATCCGGCTGAAACCACCAAGTAGCAGACAATACATTTTCCCGGCTGAAATTCCAACACTGCCTTGGACCAGGTTATCACAATGCTGGCAGCTGTGACAGAGATGGAAAGTAAACATCAGCCAATACGGGAACGGTGAAATAACCCATACACAGTCTGTGTATGCACAATCTCAATTGGCACTACCTGCCCCTGATTCCCAACACTCCCTTCTAGATATGGCGCGGTGTGACCACACTGCCATACGCACACAAGGAGTGTTTATAGTTTTCACTTTCTCCGCCAGGTGAGAGAGGGGCGCTAGCAGTGCAAGACCGCGGCAGAACAAATTGCACAAATTGATCTGGGCAAATTGCACCAAACGTTCCTTCAGAAGTGACATCATAGCGCTGCGACCTAACATCTATTAACAAAGATATCCGGAACGAATATTTCATTGGCAGTTTGCCGTTTCTCGGCGTCCGATAGAAAACCGCTCGATGGGTGGAGGAATCCAAGTTTCCTTGGCATGCCATGGGTTATATGTCTGTGTAAAGTAAGGAGCGCAAACTGAAAAAAAAGAAAACGACCCACCTTCAGAAGGATTGTCCAGCGCTCGCTTCCACTTGGTCTTGTGCTCCTCCGATAGGACGTGTCCCGAGAAGGTTGGCATGCCCTGCACGCTGTAGCCGCAGACATTGCACCTGCAGAAGAGAAGGCATTGTACTGATGGCAGACAATGAGCCTGCATAATGTGCCACACTGACGGCACAGCCGACAAAGCGGTGTCATACTGACGGCACAACAGACACAGCAGCGTCACACTGACGGCAGAGCCGACAAAGCAATGTCACACTGACGGCACAACAGACACAGCAGCGTCACACTGACGGCACAACAGACACAGCAGTGTCACACTGACGGCACAACAGAGAGCAGCGTCACACTGACGGCACAACAGACACAGAAGCGTCACACTGACGGCACAACAGACACAGCAGTGTCACACTGACGGCACAACAGACACAGCAGCGTCACACTGACGGCACAACAGACACAGCAGTGTCACACTGACGGCACAACAGAGAGCAGCGTCACACTGACGGCACAACAGACACAGCAGCGTCACACTGACGGCACAACAGACACAGCAGTGTCACACTGACGGCACAACAGACACAGCAGCGTCACATTGACGACACAACAGACACAGCAGTGTCACACTGACGGCACAACAGACAGCAGCGTCACACTGATGGCACAACAGACACAGCAGCGTCACACTGACGGCACAACAAACACAGCAGCGTCACACTGCTGTGCGGGAGTGGGGCGAGATGTACCAGTACCTGATTCGGAGAGGGTCAAAGCTGAGCGGCGTGTAGGCGTCCGTGAGCACGCCTCCCAGCACGATGATGTGGTCCAGCCGGGTGTCATTGAGCTGCTGACCCTGAGAGACGGCCGGTGTCAGGTCACATGCACACGGCGCAGGCTAAAATGGAACCACACAGGCATCGCATATCGAGGCAAACTACGCTACGCTTCATGGCAAAGTGATGCAATCTCATAACCGACACCAACCATAAAAACCGTACTACACCTGATCACTGGAGGAAATATAGGCACACAATAGGATATATATATATATATATCACAAACATAGGGGAAAATGGAACATTTATCTAAAACAAACAACATTATTTCAGATTATCTAGAACACAATACTTAGGCACAATGGATCACAGCATCTCTAACCCCATCACGCGTCACAGAAGTAGCAGGAACCAATATGGGACAGACTATCAAGGGTATTATTCGGATGTCGTTACTGTTGCACTTTTGGTATGCAGACCAGAAGCTGCCGATTCATTCAA
The DNA here is from genome assembly GCA_034440615.1 of Ashinkailepas kermadecensis. Lineage (NCBI taxonomy): Eukaryota > Metazoa > Arthropoda > Thecostraca > Neolepadidae > Ashinkailepas > Ashinkailepas kermadecensis. The sequence continues at coordinate 28,764 of JAOTOM010001564.1, read as the reverse complement.
AAGTTTTGGTTTTCTTCCGTCAACTGGTTTCATACACCAACGAGAAACCACCGACATCCACGAAATCAACTGTAACATCCGGGATGTCCGTCAGCTTGGGCATTAACCGGCCCAGTCTTTCCGGTCAGATCCTCACCCCGTATCGGAGGGGGTCCTTTTCCGCTAACTTCCAAACTAAGGGTTGTACGAAAACAAAAGTGGTCTCATCGGAAAGCGCTCGACGAGTCGGATCCGAAACCACCCCCAACATTTATCCCCACAAAAGTGACGTCACAAGGGGGTCTACGTGATCATGACCGACATGTTTTTGGCTCTGGGGAGTTCATTTTGGGGGAGATTTTAAAAACAAAACTTATCTGGAATCAGAAAAGGAAGGCGAAATCGACAATGGCCCGACATTTTTGCCTACCCAAAAAACAACATCCAGGTTTTTTTTTCTCAAATTTTCACAATTTTCAGTCTAATTTTCTTTAATTTTTATTTTTATAATGGGTAGAGCGGACGGCAAAACTAACTCTGAGGTACTTGAATCGGCTGAAACTACACGAATCATTTGTGGACACGGCATTATTAGAAATTTTCCTGCATCCAATACATTTGATCTATTTGCTTTGGGTGTTAATACGCACATGGGATGGAGCATCTGCATACCCCTCCAGTTTTTCGACCGCATCCCATAAAAGGACAGGAATATGTGAATACAATAGTGTGACTGTGTTGCAAATTGATGACCACATCCTGTGCAAAAATAAATAACTTTTGAAATCTACTGGTAAACATACAATCTGCGGGGGTGCAAAGTTGACTGACCGGCCGCCCAGCGTTTAACCCGCACCGTCTCGGGGTGGGGGTGGGGGTGGGGGGTTGGGTGATATGCCCCTCTAAGGTTTTCCGCGGATAGGGAAAGAACGGCGCGCGGCAGCGCGCCGAAATTTGGCATACCTTTTCACACATAAATTTGGCATGTTGTGTTAAAATTGTGGTCAGGTCATCTAGGGTCAACGAGTTAGTCAAGGTCAAGTGCGGTCACCTCCAGAAAAGTTCAACCAGTCGTCACGCTTTAACAGATATATATTTTCATGAAGCTTTCATAGTTTGCTTATCTTTAGGGACGAAACAAAACGCACCAGAGGAGTTTTATTTTTTCTTCCGTTTTTGATTATTTATTAGTTTTGTATATTTGCCCATTAGAGCTAAAATCGAAGATTCTGGCTAAAGGAAGCATTTTTTTCATGAGAGCAAGTTGACTTCGAACGTTTTTCGGTATATCGGTACCCAGTATAATTTTTTTTAACAGAAAATTGAAATTAAAAAAATAAGATTTTTTTTTCGGTGGGTAAAAACTTTATGGCCATGGTCGATTTCGCCTTCCTTTTCTGATTCTAAATATTCTTTTTTTCCTTCAAATATCCCCCAAATGAAATCCCGAGAGCTAAAAACATGATGTAAGTCGTGAAAACCTGGGCCCCCTAGTGACATCACCTTTGGGGATAACATTTTGGGGTGGTGTCTGGCCCTACTCGTCAAGTGCTTTCCGATGACACCTCTTTCGTTTTCGTGCGACGCTTAGTTTTGAGATTAGAGGGTGGGGGTTGTATCAACCACCCACCCCACCCCGAGACGGGGTGTGAGGATATGACCGGAAATACGGGGAGGGTTAGTCACAAAGATTTCGTCCGCGCGGTGGCGCGGCGTGCCGACCGATCCAGAACTCATTTGACCCTTAAGGCGGACTTAACATCTAGATGACCCGGGGTAATCACATTTATACTGATGCGAGTTCACTATAGCCGTAATCTACCCTACAAATTGTGCGCTGCTAGCCTCAGTAGTTTGCGAGATCTTAGGCAGAGCCGCCTACTATCCTGCAGTTCGCGTTATGTGAGAGGTCCTGAGGTGCGCGTGTTATCATGCGCGCCAAAGGGCCTCTCACATAACGATTACCGGAGGGCGTATTGGCCTCCAAGACCTCAGAAACTACTGAAGCTAGAAGCACAGAACGTGTGAGTGCTAGATGTGAAGCTAGAAGCACAGAAGGGGACGAGTGGTCTAGGGGTAAGATGCTCGTCCCGCAATGGAAAGATTGTGGGTTCGAGTCTCACCTGTCGCTACTCTTCGCCCGCAACCAATCGGCGTGAGAGATTGGCGACGCTATATGACTCAACGGTCGACGTGTCGTAAAACCAATAACCAACCAACAGAATGTGTAGCGTACATTACGAGTACAATGAACTCGCACGACTAAAAATTGCATGATCCTAGGTCAACGTTTCCAGGGTCAAATAAGGTGAAGATCGACCTCCACACCGCGTCGCCGCGCTTTGTGACCTTGAAAGCTCGGCGGCCGGGCGGTTCCGATTAGTACCGAAGGGTTCGATTTTTTGCTTAGGCTGCGCTCATCAATTTCAATCAAAGTCACACGGTTTCATTACAATAATCCAGCCCGTTTGACATATCGTCGAAAAACATGATGGGTGGACGGATTCGGTCCCCTTCCGGTGCGCGTGTTAACAGCATATTTTATACAGCTTGTTATAGAGCTAAACAGCAAGTTATTTGGACGAATAGACCCATCAGCTAACAACAGCACGCAGCACGGTGACAGCAAATGTCGACCTCGAAGGGGGCGTCGTGAATAATTCGGTTTGGGCAAGATACAACATTTGTTTTGTTCGAGTTCGAGCAATGAAACAACATGAATTACAAACGAGATGGTTTTAAGCTACTTTAAGATCCCCCTGCCGTACGTAGCCAGATAGATGACACCCTTGAATAGAGCGACACCAGGCGCGACTGTCACCTGTTGGGCCACTGATTATCAAATGTTGGCTATCATGAGCGTAGAAATGGTGGGGGCACGGATTACCTGTGTCCATTTCCCGGAGTTCTTAAACGGAATTACTGATTGATTATTGGGGTTTTATAATGCGACAACCCAAGTGGGTCATATTGCGCCCATAACAAGCTTGCTTACAAATGCGCCAAATTCTCACGTCTGAAAAGGGGACATGCGGGGAAGCAGATATCAGCTAGCGAGGTGCATGCGTTACTAAAAATCCTAACTTCGCAAGGAAGCGAATTACTAATTAATTGAATTAAATTAAATTACAAATTACACTTATTAAATATTATGGAACGATGAAGTTACATGACAGTGAAAATGCGTCTACCCCTCAAATTATACAGGGCTGGATCTAAAAACATGGGAAGAAAAAATTGGGATGGCAGCAAACTTAGCGCGTAAAAAATAAAGTGTCACTGAATTGAGTGTTCTTCCGTTGAAGCACAAACAGAAACCGCATATTCATCAACTAAAGTATTAATAGATGCTCAATAAAAAGCAATATGCAGCCGAAATAAACATCACTTGGCGCACGATCACTGCAAGGGAAGATAATATAGGAAAATTACTTTTCAATATCGAGAAGAACAACCCATTTGGATTCTTCGCATTCAGATGTTTTCAGAGCGATGCAGACATCCATGAAATAAGTTTCTGAGTCCTAGGAACCTTATCCGGATGCAGAACGGAGTTGGTTGCATTCAATATTTGGGTGCAGGGGTACGTTCACTGTGGACAGGCACATCACGCCAAGAACGATAACCATGCAATTAGGCTTCGGGACAAGGAAGCTTAGGCGTTAGGCGTCAGACGCAATGTTAATGCGGACATCGGGGGATCTCCAGTAAAGAAAGAAAACAGGTAGGTTCCTGATGCACTCTGAAACATGCGCCCGCGACAAGCGCGCCCGGATGCTCACTAGTGTGTGCGCGAAGAATAGTTACAATTTACGAGACTCTGTCTCCATAAAATATGATGCGAAGTGCATTTATGAAAGTTAGTTTGCCTCCAGACGTCAATTTTATTGCCACTTATAGTGATATATTGCGTATATTGTTACATGGCGTATTGGCTTATGGAACTATTTTCCATCATAGCTGGCGGGCCCCGCGGCCCGTCCCCGACCGCCAGACATTTATAAGTTTAAGTGACATTTATGTTTCAGAATATTACGCTTTGGGCGCTGAATGATCACGCTTTGGTCGAAGCGCCCTTAAACTTAAATAACTAAGAACATTACGCTTATGGGCGTTGAATGGAAAGAATGCATCCTCAACCGTGAATCTCACCTACACCATTTTGGCGTGGCAGAGTCGTGTTGCTTAGTATTTTTGAAGGGTGGAACTTTACTTTTTGTCGTGCCACCGCTCGGCGGCCCTACGGATCCTCCAGGCAGCAACCGTCGGCGCTTGACGTGCATCGAGCCATGCCAGAACGTCAATAATATCGCAAAATGTCATGTAAAAAAGTAAAAAGTGACAGGGTTAGATATGTATAAAAGTAGTCGAGTATGGCATCAGAAGGCAGCTGATTTCATGCCGGTTTATTTGAGACCATTGGAAATTAATTCGCTAATGTAGAACATCTGGTATACAATTTAAAGGAATACAATGCGATAATTCGAGACACAAATCTTGGAATTTAGTGCAAAAATGTCAGGGTTAGACATCTATAAATGTAGTCGAGCATCGCATCAGAAGGCAGCTGATTTTATGTCAGTTTGAGAACATTGGAAATTAATTCGGTAATGTAGAACATCTGATATACAATTTAAAGTGATACAATGTGATAATTTGGGACACAAATTCTTGAATTGAGTGCAAAACTGACAGGGTTAAATCTTCATGGAAGTTATTCAAGATGATATATATATAAATGTAGCACGTTCGATTTTCGTTTCGTTAAGAACATTGGAAATTGTCAGGACATCACACAGAAGATGCATGACACGTTTTTATCACAAGATGCGGAGTGGCCAATTGTTCCAATTTCACTTTAAGGGCAAAGTGACAGGGTGAAATGATTTGATAATACAACGAACTACACATCATAAGAGCTTGTTTCAATGTTGTTCAAATTGGACCATTGGAAATTACTTGCATCTCGTCTGGAAACCAGAACATAGAATTAATCCGAGCAAGCCCACTTTGGTGGTGTTCCTTCACAAACCCACCACCAGAGCGGCGCCACCGGTATTAGGTCAGCTTATGACGACTAACGGTCTGACCCCATTGCGGTAAATAATTACAACCGGACTGCACAATCTAAGAAACGTTAATAAATCTGGAATCCGATTTAGTGCTGGTGACATGGCAATGATGAACATGGGTGAGGAACGAAGGAGGGGATGAGAAAGCAGCCCTGATAGCATACATTCGCCTACTTGGCTGGCAACATCCTCATGACCTGTGCTCAGGTCAATACAACTATGAGAAGTGCAAATCATCTTAAAACAAAGCAAACATACATTTTAAAACGTACACTGTAAGCCTACCACCTTAAGCCTAGATAGGTATCATGGTGCAAGTTACACTCACCAGTGTCCTATTTTGACCACGTAAATTTCCCGACTGATTCTGAAAATGCGAAATGTTGTTACACCGCGAATCATGGATCACCATCACACCACGACGCTCCCGTGCCGGAATAACGAAACAAACAAACGAAAAGCACGGAATTTACCGATCGACAGACATTGTACATTTTTCCAGTTGATTTTCACATGGTCGCGACGCGCTTCACGTACAAAGCCGTTCGTGCGCAGCCTCAGTCGGGGGTCGGTGTGATGCAACGGGCAGCGGCGGGGCACCGTCGCCACGCTGACGGAACGACACGGTCGTGTAACTCGCACCATGATACCTGCCAACACCACCTAACCTTACCAGCGACAGTTCGCGGCGGCTCTCAACCATATCCTGACATGGCACGCCGTCGTCCTCGGGCGCATCGCCACCGTCGCGCTCGTCACCGGCTCCGACCGACCAGTCGGCGCGACACCCGAACGAGTAGATGTCGTCCCGGTCCACCCCGTCATTCGGCTCCCTCGACGACGGCACGCTTGGCCGAAGAAGGGACTTCGCTTTGCCTTTCAGTGAAGAGAGGAGACCTACGGAGGATCTGAAGGAAGGTGTGTTGGGTGGTGCCCCCGTCTGGGATCCTGCGGTGCCACCTTGGGGACCCCCAGCGCATCCGTAATCCCTGTGTGCCTCTCGCAACGCACCGCTGAGATAGTCGCCGAGAGAAAACGATGACGAAGGTGTTGAAAAGTCAGCATCGGAAATCACAGAATGTTCGTCACATGTGCTTTCCGAACGCCTTTGACCAGATTCGGGGATATTTGACCGCGGGCAAGGTAGTATACTGGTAACCTCAGCCATCACAGACGACTGAGGTTGCTGACCGAGGGCTGAGGCTGAGTTTTGCACGACCTCTTTTGCATGACTGTCAACCTCAAAATGACAGAGCACCCGGCCTAAGCTATCCTTGCCTTCGTCTTCACCGGCTAGGTTGTCCACTGATGCTTGAGCTGACCTTGTCGATGTTTGATCAGGCGCCTGGCACCGGCTTTTGCTCAGGAGCTTGGCTTTCTCCTTCAAAGAACGCAAGCTCGACGATTTCGCCGATCCACGTGAGTTCGCAGTTGGAGGGTGCCTGTTGTCCTTCCGTGATCTTTTCGGAGGTTTTATTCCCTTCAGGTCCCCAAGCAGCAGCGGCGAATTGCTTGGCGAGTATGGTGCATCCTCTGAATTATCACTGTTTCCATCCCAGCCAGGGTCACCCGGTGGAGTGCAAGACTGGTCAGGACATTCGTCATGGCATGCTTCCACATTGCCACTGGCCTCTGGCTTGACTTGCTCAGGCGCAATTTCACACAGTGTGGTGTCAGGACTTTGTGGAATTGCTGGTGTGGGTGGCGTGTAGGCAGGACCAGAATCATGTCGCCCTCTCTCCACCTGAACTGCTGCAGCGTCACATTCCACTGTTCCGCCGTCGACATTCGGGATGCGATTTTCAGGTTCCTGCATGGAAAATGAAGTTGAAGTAGAGGACAGCACACGCGTGTTTTCAACCACCTGTCCTTCCAGAGCTCTGTTCAGGGCATCTTCACGATGGCCGGCACTGGATCCAGGTCGCTGTCCTTGAACAGGCGCGCTGGAAAAGTCCTTGCCTACACTCGAGCCAGGTACATCTTCCGAAACATGGAATCCACGGACATCATCCGGAAGGCTCATCACAGGCAAAGCGTGCAGGGCTTCCCTATTCATATTATAATCCCCCAACACCGAGCTGTTCGGTTGCGGCGACATTGAGGGTGTTCGCGGACCCGAACCCCTTGCTTGACTGGCAACCACAGTTGGGGTGTCCCATCTCGTGAATTTGGTGGTAATAAACGAGGGCTTCGATTGTTCCAGCAAGCCAAGCTCTGTGGGTTCTGGGATATTCAGCCTTGCTGGTTCCGGAGTGTGAACCTCAGTAGCGGGCTTTGCAATGAAAGCAGCACCGAAATCACCACCACGGTGCTGGAAGGGCTTAGCTTCCACCTTCTTTCCAGGAGCCTCCATGGCAGCACGGACTTCCGGAGTACGTGAAGGTGGCACGTGGTACAGAGCGCGTTCAGGTTTCACGGCAATACCCACGGTATTGCTGGAATAAGAACTTCCGAGGGCACTGAGTGGCGATACCTTGCCTGCATCGTGGCTGCCAGACTGCGTCACGGTAGTGATAGCACTCGTGGAGCCGGAAGTTCTCTGAGATTTGGCCTTTTCTGGCTTAGGTGGACGTTTCAACCTCTTAGCGTCCTTAGCTTTCTCCACAGCGAGGATGGCGTCCAGGAACGCAGACCCTTGAGCGGCTGCCGATGACTGACGTACTTTTTGCTCAATTTTCAGTCGCTTTTCACGTCTTTTTCTCTCCTTTTCCACAGCAGCTTCATTTGGACGCAAGTCGCGTTTCTGATGCTGGCTGGAATGCCAATGATTGCGCTCTTTGCTACGCCCTGCTTCCGATTTGTCAGGTGAAATTCTTCTAGCCGTTTTGAGAACCCTGAAAAAATTCATCAATATTTAGATACCCTGTAACAACTGAATTCCACATTAACAACAAATGCGTATTTAGCCTGTTGCAAAAAACAAAACCGCGATCAATTAACTTTCAAACGATTTGATCTTTGCATGATACGAATTGTATACATTGAGAATATGCAGTGTCCCAAAACAGCAATTTGCTACAATGGAATAAATCCCATGAAGACCACTGATGTTGAAAAAACAAGTTCAAACGCATAGAGATGAAGGAATGTGGAAAATGGCATCGTGTCCAAAATGAAAGAACATACCATGAATCGAGAATGACGGAACTGGTATCTGTGATTCCGGTTACATTTTATCGCATGTCATGAAAGTGATTTGGAGAAGCAAAAACCCATCTTCCATCAGAAAAACAAGCTTTCATTGCATGCTAAATTCCAGCATAATTTAAATTTCAAGAAACTATTAGCATGCTCACGTACGTGTCTGGGTTGGTGATTGGTGGAGCATACAATCTCTTCTTAAATGGTTTCTGGTCAATGTCAGGTTTCGTCGAAATGTCTTGCTCCTGAGCCGCGCACGCCGGTTGCACCATACTTGAGGGTGAATCGGGGTGTTGCTCCTGAGCAGAGAACATCGTATGCACCTCAGCTGAGGTTTTCTCGAGCTGGGTGGTAGGGGTTCGTATCGGGTCGGTGGTTGGTGGAGCATACGGTCTCTTCTTGGCTGGTTTCTCGTCAATGGTAGGCTTCGCCGAAATGTCTTGCTCCTCAACCACGCACGCCGGTTGCACAGTACTTGAGGGTGCATCGGGGTGTTGCTCTTGAGCAGATAACTTCGTATGTACCTCAGATGGAGTTGTATCGAGCTGGGTGGCAGACGTTCGTGCCGGGTCGCCGGCTTCAGCTCCATGGGACGACAGCGGTACCGCTTCTGCCGAAGATTCCAGCTTCATGTACTTTTTAGCCCGTTTGTACATCTTGCGGTGGCTCTTGGACATCCTAACGTCACGTAGTCTCACGACGCAACGACGCACTCGGAACTTCCGTCGAGTTCTTCTATCTTCTTTCGACTCTTGATAATTCCCATACATTCTGGTTGGATATTTATATTCATATTTGGCGTCATGAGCTCCCATTTCTGCGGTACTAGACATGTACTGAGGCACAGCGGCGTTCGTAGCTTCCGTGCAAGTATCTTCTTTAACCTGATCGATGAACGCCTCTTCCACTGGTATTTTGTCTGCCAATAGTGGAACTATATCTTCAGTTAATGAACTGGCTAAGGATGGTAAAGCGTTCTCGTGTACCACAAAAATGCTGTACGTCTTCTTTGGAACGCTGGCTATATCGGAATGATGTCCCATGTTCAAATTATTGGCACCGAATTGGGGTGACCGTTCTTCCTGCGACGAGTTCAGCCCACATGGAGTCTGGGGATTTGAATCTGGAAAAATGGCTAAACTTTGAACCGCTGTAGCTGCATTCACATCACTTTTACACCGCACTGGCTCAGCAGAATTCGGAACACGTATTGCACTCCTATCAGCTACGTTCAAAACTTCTAGCAGTTCATTCGCATTGAGCACTGCATCCTCACCAGAATCAATTTCGGCGAAGTCCTTTTGTACGGCTTCCCAGACGTCTTTGTTTTGGTCTTTTTTGTCAGCAGAGGTTTCAGTAGCCTCCAGGAAGTCAAGTTCCTGGGCAACTTCTTCCGCATTCAGACTCTCGATATTCTGGTTCTCACTCATTGACTTCAGTAGCCCTGCACACTCTTTGGCTTTCACAGGCGATGGAAACAAGCACGGCGATTTTCGCTTTGCACTATCCGTATCACTCTTTTGCTCCTGTCCTATGATGCGGTTACTTGTTAAAGACGAAGGGTCACGAGTCACTTCAGAATAGTCATGTTTCTGGGAATTACAGCGGGAACGTGTCCCAGAACTCGAGCGGGAGTGTCTTCGGGCGTGCAGGTTTCGCTGACCAGATGATTGTTTCTGTGTACTAAGCGCATCAACCGACTGTTCCTCTCCCGTCATGCGGATACTTTCCGCGGGCAACATGTCAGATGTCACTTCAGTGTAGTTGGGAAGCTTTTGGGAGCATTTCTCCGAGCTAGGACCGGGGAGTCTCCTAGCATCTGAGATTTGAAGGCCAGGTGAATGCTTCTTTGCATCAAACCCATGAGGGAAGTGCCCGTCTCTTACGATGCAGTTACTTGCTGTGGACAATGAGTCAGACCTCACTTCAGTATGTTCAGAAAGTTCTTGGGAATTTGAACAGGAACGTCTCCGAGAACTAAAGCTAGCAAGAGTATGGGTCGAGCTTTCCAGACGTTTCCGCGATTTTGTGTAGGTACCCTGCGGGGAACCTAGACAAGAATGTTCTGTGTTTGTCGACTGGTTACCTTCCACACTAGAAGTTGCGTTGAACTGCGATCTCCTGAGATGGTCCCCCGGTTTACTTCGTCCATACTTAACATATGACTCCACATCACAGTCGCTCAGCTGCGCGAGACGAACAACGGGTAGCATCCCAGAAGGCAGATTTGATGAGACCACACCACCTTTTTGAACTCCGGACAGGCAGCTATCAAAGTCCGGTTCATAGATCGGTTCAGCAGCGTGGACGACTTGGCTGTTAACGACTTCATTCAAGACTTCATCCACGTGCGACAACCAAACTGGGTCGATGCTTTTACTCGGTTGCGGTGCGGTTGCGGTGTGTTTGCTCTGCATTTCCAATGCACTAGCAGTCCAACCTCGCTGATGTTCCTCGACTGCTACCTTAGAAAACCCAAAGAATGTATCCGAAGAGCTGCTTGAGCTTTCAGGCCAATCCCAGCTGTGCAGTCTGATGTCGATATCTTTCAGCCTTTGCTCCTTTTTCTTCTTCGTTGTGCGTCTTTTCTTGATCACCCTTTCGTCAGAGGTAGGTGGCTGGTTCGGACGACCCGAGATCCGGCGTGGACACATATCACGCGATCTCTTACGGGAGCGGCGATCCGTTTTCTCCTTGCTGTAAGTATCTGCCACCTCATCTCCAGAAAGCCTCTTAACCCCAACCCGTAACTCTTTCAGCACCAACTTCTTTACATCTTCCAAACTTCGAACTTTAAGCGTCTGCTGTTCCGAAGTAACACCACAACCTAAATGGTCGGTAGACGTTGCAGAGGTCTCCGATCCCAGGGTACATACTGACGTCGCCTCACGGATGATGGAATCTCGCTCTTCAGTACCCTTGTCCATCAATTTGTTGGGAGCGACAGTACTTTCCCTGCCGCCTCGGTCGGCTATGCTCTCATCGACAGGCATCGGCAGCTGGTCAGATTCCTTGTCTGATATTGACTCTTTGTGCAAAGAAATTGCTTTGGGGGTATCACTAACCACTGCTCTCCCTTGTTTTGTACTGTCTTCCTCTTCAGAGGCATGAACCAATGGATCCCCGTCAACGAGAACAGTGCGTCCAGTATCGTGGGAAGGAATCACGTTCTTGGTAGACGTAGCTTGCTTGCAACCACCCTCGAACTCCCCAGACTCCTCCAGAATGGGAGCATGATCGTCTGTCTCCCTGCCAGTCAATGGAAGAGCAACAGAGTCTCTTTCAACAGACTTCTTGCTCGTCCCATCCCCAATAACAGAAACTTCCCCTTTACTTTCTTTGTCAACTCTTTCCTGCGCAGAGCTGGCACCGTCAGCTAAGTCAGTGCATGGCTTAGGCACCGATGAAGGTAAGGCAGATACGTCAAAGAAGCTCGGATCTTGTATGCTTGCTTCCGGGTGAACTAAAAATGTTGGATTAGTTTCATTGACACCACATCCTTTTATCCCCGCACGGCCCAGTTCATGTTCCATATTGTTTGAAGCGGGTGAAGGAAGGCTGGTATGTTCTTGGTCTTCACACGGCGGCATATCCAATGCACTTGCTGACTGATTTGCATCCTGAATATCAGAGGTTGCAAGAGGTGTAGTGTGCCCATCCCCGTGAGATATTGTCGAAGAGACAGACACCCCCAGCCCACTCTGACGTTTTAAGCATATATTAATATACCCACCTCCACTATTCAACTCCCTGCTCGCGTGTATCATCTCGCTTTTGGCGTCCGCACTCTCCTCAGGTTGTCCAAACCTCGTTGCATCCCCTGTATCACCAATGTCTTGGGACAAAACCCGAGAAAACGTCGTGGATGGATTGGGATTGGGAATGTCTGTTTCACGGACATTTTCGTCGGCCCGGGTACCCCGCGCACCAGCACCACTTTCCGCGCACACCGACCGAGGCTTTGACAAGGAATCATCACTATCGCGAGCGCGCTCCGGCGTGATATGAATATCGCAGGGAAGAACAGGACTAGATGCTACACCGGGCTCTTCAGCCGATGCATCTTCCACCACGACCGCCTCGCTGAATACCTCCGCCATGGTGATTCTCCACGGTTGTTTCAGCGATGCTGAAAAAGAAAACAACATCCCAGCATCAGAATAGTTGTCTGCTGTAATACAGAAAGATTTCGGTATTATATGTGGCTATTGAATATCCCGTGAACAAAAACAATTCAGAACAACCAGCAGAAAACATACCGATATTTATAAGGCTTTCGGAAGGACCGGGGCTTTGTATCACTTCTTCCAGTTCCTAGTGCCGTACGTATTGTTCCATGTTCTTACTTATGAAATGGAAAAAAATATACACCAGTTCTTCAATGAACTAAAGGATTATGGATACAAATTGACAGAAACAGCCCATGACTTATAGTTAACCATGTCCATCGTAATGGCATCTTGTCAGTACTTACCACGGCGTAATGTCAAACCCCTTGCAATTATTGTCACGAACACTACAAGGTAAGTATCCTGAACAATGTCATTTAAGAAGGGTACATTGGCCTTCACACTATTGTATAAAACTCCACCTTGAAAGTGTCTTGTTAGCTTAGGTGGAATCTTGGCATTTTTCAACAAAACAAAAGAGAATAGCCAAAGCCAAACCACAGGAGGAAACCATTCATATACCATATTAACTAGCGGACATGGAATATAATGCTTTGAACTAGTAGAACCACCAAAGGTGCACATTCCGCAAAATAAAAAGGAAAGTTTCTCCAAAAAATGAAGTGATTATACTTTACTCTAACCAAATCAAAGAATCTGTTGGTGGTGGTGGTGGATTTCTGTTTTAGGGCGTGTCGATTGCATTGGTCATGTTGCGCCCATGTAATCTATGGGTGCGCATCACACGTTATTAATGTCATAGATGATAGAAAACTTACCCAAGGGCAACCAATTTGGCGCATATTAGCACATATAAACATGCTAACTGCAATATGGGGTCACCTGCCTCATCGCACAAACAGCTGTAGAAATGTCCGCAGAAATAGCTGGAACACAGCAATTGCTATTAGCCTTTGCCATGCTACAATGGACCGTCTACCACGAATAGTACTAGAGTGGCTCAAAATATGGAACATCCAATATGATGGAAGCGAATGTTAAGCAAACAGGACGTTGCAGGAAGAAAATGTCACACATTAATACTCTAAACTAAGTAACAACACAATCGTGCCAAGCATCGCCATCAATTTAAGTTAATGAATCCTTTCCAGCTCCGATGTTTGCAGACACTGAACCACATGCACGAAATTTGGAAGTTGAACAGCGAACTTTGTCATTTTCTGATATCAAGCTATGGCAAATATTTATCGCAATCCCATTTCCCAACCCGGAAATGTATCTCCCCAGACCAACCGACGCAATACGTGTCATCCATCTCAAGTTGGTTCTACACAAGAAGTGCAAAGGACACGCTGTACTAACAAAAGCAGTGGAAACGGACCGGCGTTGACAACATGCTGGCAAAACTAGCTTTTTGCCATGCCAGCGGTATTAGCCAGTAAACACCACTTACAAGCGAAAACTGCTACCCCACAGCAGAACACACTGGGCTTATAGCTATAGGATCCGGAGAATCTCCGGATCAAGGTTGATGCATCTTGAGAGCAAATTCATTATCCAGTTTATGGCAACATCCTGCCAACCCTATTACGGGCATTTACTCACAAGTATCTACCACCAATGAATATCTATTGAGTTGCTGAATGTCAAGCCGTATCCATCCATCCATTAAAGTCAATGCAGAATTCCCAACGAGTACATAATCAGATACAAACTTTCCTTTGAAGCCACTGGTGCATCTCAAGTTTAACTAAACCTGCTGTCAGATAGTGCTTTTGCAGCTCATTTATGGTGGAGATACCAGCGCAACAATGTCTGCGTCCATAAAAGCTTAAACTATCATTAGCATATAGGGGAGATGAACGAGCGAGAGCAAGTGTTAAAACGGGTGAAGTCGCATCACTGCGCATGCCACTCACAGGCACTATCGGAAATACCGGCTTGTTCTGGACTTGAGCTTTGCAGAGTGCGAGTGAACAGATGAACTCCCCCTGCACGTTGTGACCGGTCGCCATACGACTTGGTCGTGTGGATCAGCAGGCAGGTCAGGTAGTAGCGTGCAAGAAGGGTCTAGTTAATTTTGCTTTCCAAAAAGCACATCCAGAAAAATACAATATTCCCCACTCTGCCTTGGGTGCTTATACATCCACACGCCTTCAAGCATGTAGGCAGAACAAAATTGAATTCGAATGTCATACATCCTCAAAATTGTAATACTGCAAAATGCGGAAATAAGAAAGCGTCTTCCCTTCTTGGGCTTGAACTTGAGACTTCTGGACACAAACAGAAGACGTTACCCATTTGCCACACGGGACGGATGTCGAGTGCCCGCTGCGATGAGAGATCTGAGAAGATGCCCGCGCGCGGGAATGTCGCCCGCCGCAAATACCTGCCTTTGAACAATGGCTAAGAATACTTCCGGAAACAAAGTGATGAAAGTTGATGAGTCTCAAAACGAACAGAGCAGATTTGGCTCCGAGTGAGAAAATCCGAATTTGAAACGCCGCATTAGTTAGTTATTTGGGCTTTAGGGCGCATCGGCCGGAGTTGATCATTCACGCCCAGAAACGCCGCATTAAGCCACGTATAAAAAAACCCACTAACAGAGCCAGCGGAGTTAAGCCTACATAGGGAAGACACTATGAGACGAGAAAAGGGGTACTGAAACGCCCTAAGCAATACTTTATCTTACTTCTACACAACTTATAATTAAAAACTAGTATTATTGGACCTAAGTAATAAATCCACCCTACTCTTAAATACCACCAATGAGGGACTCACCACTACATCACTAAGCAGCCTATTCCATTTATCAACCACACTTTGAGTCAGCTAGTTAGTTATTTGCGCTTTAAGGTACTTCGACCAGTTTTGATCACTTGCACCCATCGACTACTCTGACAGAAAACCTGCTGGCGATTAACTGTCTTACACCTCGACTTACCTAACATGAATTGATATCCTAAATATAATAGCATGATCAGATCGACATTATCTAACCCTTGTACAACTTTAAACAACCCAATCATATCGCCCCTTATTCTCGTATGCATGAGTTAGTACATATCTAATGCCATAACCCTCTCCCCATATCCTAAGTACTATAATCCATTGAAAAGCCTAGTAGCTTTCAGCTGCACTTTCTATCATACCTGATCTCTTGCTATGTCGAAGGGCTTCATGCCTGCACACAATATTCCAAGTGGAATCACACATAGGCAAAGAACACTTTTCTTCATAGCTTCCTTGCTTGTATATTTCACACTCATATTAATGACTCCTAACATTTTGATTGCCCTGTTTCTAGCTGAATTACATGTTTTTTGTTCTCTCCTAACACGATTAGTGTAGATATCTGTAGATATTTCGGCTTTAGGGCACTTCGACCAAAATTTGTGATAATTTAGCGCCCACTGTAAGGCTCTAAGACCTGAATCTGCACCCCTCCCGGCGGATGTTTCTATTGGGACTATTTCAAAACTGGATAGCTCGAACGAACACCACTGGTCTAATCTACATCTTTAGAATGCCTTTTTTTTGCAAGGCCAGGAGGTAAAAATGGGGGTGGGGAGGTTAATCGAAACCATTTGGGACCAGACTTGTATTTTTACACCTGTATACTTGAACAAAGCACAAATGCACTTCATAAAAACCATTGGGATAAATTGGCCAACACAAAATTAAAAGAGCATACTGACTCCACGTGAAGAAATTAGAATGACAAATTATGTAACAAAGAGGCATTGCAGTCTTCCAAAAAGACACCTGGGCTGCCCATTAAAAGTGTGCGAAATATACACATGAGTACTCACTAGAGCTTTGCCGCACTCAATAAAAAATATAAGCAGCAGTGCAAACAATCTACGAATTCATTCATGAAAACACCAGACCTTTATATGAAAATGGATATTAAAACAGTTTAACAACATACAGGAACATGGAAATGCTCTAGTTTAACATGCCAAGTGGCTGGCAAAGTTGGTTAGTTAGTAATTGTGGTTTAGGGGCGCATCGACTGCGGCAAAGTTAAAATGATGAAACATTTCAATACCAACCATGGATACGCCATGAAGAACATTAGACGACACCCATCACGCATCATGACCAATAAAGCACAAGCCTGTCATTTATTGATGCGACATCAGTGGGATGTCACGAGATGTGCGATATCAGAATACAGATCATAAACACAAGTTGTTGGAAAATACAGAAAAGCTCAAGGACTTTGTTGCTTCAGGGTGTGCCAGGTACTACGCAATCTTCCTTCAAGGAATGCATTGCACGAAAGAAGTTATCTGCAGACGGTAGCTTAAGTTCAAGTGGGAAAACATCCGTAGCACGATCAAAATAATCCATCAATTTCAGCATAGTTCATAAGTGTATGCATATTCGACCAAATTAGGTGGTGCACCAGGCTTTTTCATTGTAAAGTGCACCACTCCATGTGTACAAAGTTCCAAGGTATAGTAGCACAGGTGCGAAGCAGGCCCATTATGACCCCGACCAACATTTTGTCGTGCTGACAGGGACATCTACATTGTTTTTGTTTAAAAAAAAAATATATTATTAGCATGTAATTGACATTCGTGAAATTGAAACCAGTGTTCCAAGTTAAGAAATTGAGCAGCAAAGGCCTATTTTTCGAACATATTTCATGGACTCCTTTCAACAACTCTGGCACCTCCATCATTATGCTACCCCAGCATTAACCTGTGCCTTTTCTAGTTACTTGTATGCTCCTCGTTTTATTTCCTAACCTAGCAATACCCTACGAGCAGAACAAACATGTACGAGGGTCGAAAATAATAATTTCGAAAATGATTATGGCAACCTACTGCAACCTGTGAACAATACCATAGGCAAGCCACTAACATGTCACATGTGCTGAAAATTGAGCAAATTTGGGACTTTCCCAACCTGATCTGACAATTTCGTACTGTACGTCTTTGCAGGAAATGTCATTTTCCTAAACATCCCTTCCCAATGAAATAGATGCTATCGATAATAATATCGATACAAATTACTGATCAGGGTTTGATTGATGTTTCTTCAGAAAGCATGCATAGCCTTACGTAAGAAAGATATCACGTGGGTCTTACCAGTCCGAAGGAACTCTCTGACTAATGTGCAGCAATTGAAGACTTCCATGGTAATTGAATTGAGGATCGCAATGGACTCGGTCACCGGAATTCACCTCCATCTTCTAGAACTATCTCACCTTTTTACTATCTAATTAGGGATCATTAAGACATAAGAACATGCTTGTTTGGCACGGTGATTGTACGCCTATGGGCGTCAGCACAACATCGACGGTGGTGGCATCACAACAGCGATCCACGTGTAAAATCACATCAGTGCGGCCTCAAATCAGTGCGCAAAAAGGCACTCGCAGCCAATAACAAGCCATCCGCGTGAAAACGCAGTGAAGTTATTCACATTAGGCCAGCCTGAACCACAGCTCCGAAAGTGTTGCGTGCCTGGTTTGGTGGCCAGAGAGAACACACATTCACTACGACCAACATTGCTGAAATGTGATCGCAGAACACGTGGGTTTTTTCTCAAAGTTTTTTTTTGCACCTGTGAAACAAGATATTAGAGCCAGTAAGTTGGATTGTTTCTGGTACGTAACTAATACTATTGGTCACATAATGCTTCAATACGGCAACTGGCCGTTATAAATCACATCTTACTACCTTCTGTATTTCAAAGCGAATGCTTCACGAATAACACGAATAAAAATCTGGCATGCTAAAAAAAAACATGCAGGGCAAAACGTGACAATAATAAAAATGATGTTTAATATTCAAAACATGGAACATGTTTTGAAGCACACCAAGATGAATGCAAGTTTTGAGAATGATGGGCTACACAGTATCATAATTTTCTCCAACCCTACATTTGTGTTTTGCAGTTAGTTGGGGGAGGAGAGGGGAAATAGTTCAGGGTGCACTATATTCTGTATGTGGACAACATTTGGGTGTCAGGGATCATCAGTTGCTGTGATCATGCAAGTCTTACCAAATTAAGGCAAGCAAATGCTAGGAATCAGTAAATATAAATACAGAACACAAATACTTCATACAATACAAATTAGAGGAGCAGATGGTGTTGGGTGTCATTGATCATGGTTGGAAAAATATGCTGTTCCTGGATGTTTGCCATCCAGAACATTATCCCCTCCAGGAAATTATGCTCTAATTTTTCTCATTCAGCGCTTAAATGGTGTTGTTCTTCAATGAGCTGCTCTGTGACAAAGTGCTCAAGATTCATTGAAAAGTGCTAACTGAGATTTGAGCTGCACAGGAAAATTTGCAGAAAATATCCTCTCCATATCCCACTGCACCCAAATTTTCCTCTCCACATCCATAGTGACAAAGTGCAAATTAAACCCTGATCATGATCACCAATCGAATGTCCCTTAACCAAACAATGTGAAAGCAAATAAAGCTAAGTGGGGAACACTCATGACTACCACACAAAAACAAAAACTTGCTGGAATGCTCAACCAGGTAATAATCACAGAAAGTAAAAAGGAGCATGCATAATTGAGAAAATCATATGGCCCAGTTGATCATAGTTTGATAAAAATGTACATTTTGTTGGAGATCATTTTAAAACAATCCATTATTCAACCCTGATATAATACTGCAAGATTTGAGTAAGAGGATTGCTACATATTGAATATGGCATGATTCTCCACCAGCATCTCACAAACAGTCCCAGATCCAACAGAATACTGGGCAAAAATGAAAAGGGAACACACCAAGTAGGGGGTAATTGATTTCTTGAGACCTTAGTGTGCAGTGACTACATTATAAGTTCCCGCCCATCCACATAAGGGGAGGGGAGGAGGTTTTGTCATTGGAGGCCATCCATTGCCCACATAAACCAGCATGCCTGGGACTCAGAGACATGGGTAAATAGGCAGTGTGAAAGGTGCTGCTCCTCCATGCTCTGTCTGTCTGCAAACCACAGAAAACTAGCCAACATCCAAGACAGCGAACACCATGTAACACATGGAATGCTGAGCTCCAATCACGGTACAAACACGCCAGATACGCGACGCGACTTAAGGAGGCATCCAGTAAGCGAAAGATGGTTGACTTTGTGTTTAGAAGCAATTTATGAAATTGACTTGGGAAAGGGGGACAATACATGTATTAGCTACAACCCTCTCTCTGATACCAAGGGGAGCCATCGAGATCCACGTTAAATCCAGAAGGCATAGGGAGGCGAAAATCAGCCATTGCGGTACACAGTGATTCACAAGGAGCATTTGAAACAACCCCTAATTTGCAATGCCATGGTGCAAGAACTGGCTTGTAATGAAATATTTACAATTATTAGCAAGAGTAAACATAATGTATCAAGGTATGTTTCACATACATCACACTCATATAATACACATGTAAACATTGACCCCACTGACTTCATAAATGCTCCAAATTCATGCTATTTGATTGATTTAGGGGGGGGGGGGGCTTAGTGTCTGAGGCAGATTACTCATGAAGCAATTATGTTAATCTTCCTGGATGAGAACATGAGAAACACAACACAGTAGTGGGCAACACATTGTCTAATGCAACAGTACCATGGCATACACCTATTAATGGTAATCACGAGCATTACGTATTTGGGACTTATGGTGCAATAGCTATCTATTATTGGCACTCACACTCTGTAGCTCTGTACCAAAATTTCCAAATTTGGGTAGGAATTGGCACTCAGCCATGAATACTTTTCCGTGTAGATCACCCAATATTATCAGTAAATTTCCACTTAAATTTCTTACTGACCAAACAAGTACTGTGCTTGAAAACACTGATTTTAAGCACTGTTCTTATAATGTCTTGTTGATATCATGCTTGTTGTGTTGATGAAGCTTCCACACCATGTTTTGTTTCTAACTGTATCTTGTGTATAAGCATCATGCCTATATCCATCATTACATATTATGATGCACAAGCACATCATGTAGCACAAATCCATGTAAGGATCACTTATGATGTGGCCTGTTATACAAAGCCATTTGTTGATACAACTATATTGTCATCACTATCATTAACATATGCATCCATATGTTGGAAGTTTCTGAAAATAAAAGAGGGCTATACACCATCAGTATGCTGGTGGCTCAAGATGTGGTATGCAGGACTGAAACGACTTAGTTGAAACATGTTTCTATGTGGAGTCTCAACATCCTACTGTACTCAGTTGGACATTTCACGCCTAATGGAAAGGCATTATTTAAAAAACTAGCCTCTCACATAACGCGAACCGGCGTGGGAGAGGGGAGGGGGCGAATCTTGCCCTCTAATATCTCAGGAAACAACTCAAGGTAGAAAAGCGTAATTTGGAGGGGAGATTATGGCTGTGGTGAACCCAGCAAAAAATAACAAATTGAGGGCCCTAGGTTCAAATTTGCCTTCAGGGCCAAGTGAGGTCGAGATTGGACAGCATGTTGCACCACCACACCAACGAAACCTTTATGACCATGAGCCCTGGGCGGTCGGTCGGTCGGTAGAATTTGTAACACCACGGTTCCTTTATTTACAAACAGATTAAAAAAATATGCAAAATATTGCTGCATCTGATCAATTAGCAACACAGTCACAATATTTCCTAACAATATCCCTACCCATTTATGAGATATTGTTGAAAAACAGGAGGGATGGGCAGATCTTGCTCCCACTACTGTGTTAAAATAGGAATTTAACTAAGAAACAAAACAAATAAACAGGACAGAGCATGTTCATCTTCCTTGCCCACATTTATACTTAGACACACTAGAGCCTGACTAGAGAACCATAATATATTCCCAAACCCTGCATTCCACATGTTTTGTTCATCTTCCCTTCTTTAACTACATTTTGAAGGATAATTTTCCTCTCAGAAACCAAAGCCCAAAATATAGTTTGGGACACTGCTTTGCAGGCAACACCAAATGCCAGAATGACCACATTATAATAGCACCAAAGCCAAGTACTTCTAGGAAACCAGTTTTCTTTGGAGACTTAAGGAAAGGGAAATTGGTTTTAAAAAAAGGAGATTCTTACAACTTGGGAATACCTCTACTGATGTGATTCTCTTCTTCTAAAAATAGCAAGACATTCATGAAATTTAGGAGCATTGCCTACAAATATATGAAGGAAAACATATATGGTGCACAGCACAGCATTGGAAAATCAAGGCTCATCTAGACTTGCATCATCCCAATATTATGCAATTTTGTGTTGTTGACTTGACTAATTTTGTTGTTTTGTTGTCGATTAATTTTGTTGTTGCACTGAATAATTTGGTATTTGTGTTTGCAGTGTAGCTATTACATGGCACTGGCATGCTTTTTCACTCCAGCATGTGTGCACATTTGCATTTTATTGGAAATAGGAAGCCAGGACTTCACTAGTCAACTGCTGCAAAATGAAGCTTTATGGAGATATTGAAACTAGTTTGGTTCAGAAAACCCTTATATTATGTGCACTTTCCACGACAAATGAACATGCAAAATGCCCCAAAACAGTGAACTCAAAAATGCTACACTTGAAAGCTGCAAACACAGTCAAGAGTAAGATAGATAAAAACGGGTTTTCTCAATGTTTGGTTTTTGAAGAGCATGCTAAAAAAGCAGATGCTACACTAATTATTGCTTAGTGAAACCTAAATACACACTTTTCATTTCTGGATTTCTGGCACATATTGGTATTGGTTCATGGTAAGTAGTCACTAGAAATTACATCCTGTTCCATTACTTTACATAACATTATGTTAGGCACAGATGAATACGAAATTTGAGAAACCCTACTGGCCGGATGAAAATGGACATGGCAGCTGGCTAAAATGCAAAGGCTAAATGGGTTTCTTTGATGGACCCCTGTAATTCCAAAGCTAAAGGGGTGCAACACTGGTATGGGCATTACCACATGCGTGATAATGACTGCAAACAGCATGTCATGGAAATATCCATATTTTCATGACCAATTCCGAAATTCTGCTATTCTGAAATTTTCTAACTTCCAGAAACTTCCTATGATTGTCAAATCTCCATATGCTCCTTCCATCAAAAGAGAAGCAATGACCCTCCATCCATTGCTCCCCCCTTGCCAGACCTGTAGCAAGCTTCTGCAATTGGGGAGTGGGTTGCTGGTTATGGCTTTACGACGCAAACAGCAGCTGAGGTCATATGGTGTCACCTGCCTTTCACCTTGGTAGCAAGGGCGGGCACTGCTGGGAACCGAACCCTGTACCGCTGGAATGCTAGACACTCATCATAACCACTGAACTACTGAAGCCCCAGCTTCTGCAATGGATAGTCATGAAAGTAGCCCATATTTTCAACATTAAAGTAGCATTTCCTTACATTTGCTTCAATGACCATCGTACCACATGAGAGGGGAAAATTCACCCTTATTAATGTGTCTGCACCTCTGCAATGAATCGCTCATGGTATAATGTGATCAATGTACACCACACCATCTGGCCTGATCTAGAAACAATAATTTTGGCTGAGGCCCATGCCAATAATTGGCAACTGGTCCACCAATTTGCATAGCTGATGAACTGATCATTTATTGCACATAGTGACAGCAATTGGTTGCAGCTCCCAGTAGCCATGGTGCTGCTGCCCATGTCCATCATCATCCATGGGTAGACAAGTGTTCCAATTGCAATTGTAGGCACAAAGGGACCAAGATTCCATGACTGCCCTGCATAACACCACTTCTGAGGCGATTATGGCAGCACAGCACAAGCTCATACCACTGCCACTTCTCCACCTCAGCAGAGACATCATTTATCCATGACTCAACATCAGCTTTGCACTGCTTACTTCTAACCTACCCCATAGGTACCTAATATCACCAGTGCTGAAAAACGACAAAAGCTGACAAGGCAGAATTAAAGATTGACACCACAGTTCTAAGAAACAATAGTAGATCTCGACATATAATAGAATACAAACTTTCAATTAATCAACAATCAGTATGGGTGTCATGGATCCAGATAAAAACAGTGCACACACCCACCCTAAATACCTACTGACAATGCCAGTAACTAGAAGTTGCCTGCTGCTGCTGGAAGTGCTTGTGTACAGTGAAAAACCTAACTGTTGACAATGATTGCAGATGGTTGGAAAATATCAGCTGATGTAAACCAAGTGAAGGTGAAGTGCCTTTCAAATGTTTTTTCCCAACTATATCTTCTTAAATTATATTATTTAAGGTACCAGAGTATAAATTGATTTAAGATAGACTAAAGTGCCCAACTAAAGTTCTTTGTAGTCACTCACTAAACATTCAAGGGCTAGGCTGGATTAGGATTCTCAGATTCTATGTGATCTGTCACTGCCATCCAAAAGCAAAAGGACTGAAGTGCCATTTTGCAAAACTAAGTTATCATATTATTTGAATCATCACTCTTCTCCCAGAATGTGGCTGTTGAAAGAAGATTTTTTTTTAAGTGAGCCTTATTGTTGTCATTGGGGTTTAGGTTGGTTGGTTATTGGTTTTTACGACACGTCGACCGTTGAGTCATATAGCGTCGCCAATCTCTGACGCCGATTGGTCGCGGGCGAAGAGTAGCGACAGGTGAGATTCGAACCCACAATCTTTCGATTGCGAGACGAGCATCTTACCCCTAGACCACTCGTCCCCCATTGGGGTTTAGGGGCACATGAACTGCATGGGTTATGCAGTTCATGCAGTTGTGCCCATAAACAAACATAAAAAGATACTTTGACAATACCAATCATCATCATCATCTGTTGTGAATTGAACAACACCATCTGTTAACTGAAGGTTGTGTGTAACTGCCAGAAGTACTACACCTGGTAGGTACTACCAGGTGTAGCAACCATGCATATGATAATTGCATGCTCAGTGTAGAGACTACATTCCCATTGCCTCTGTTTGTCACATCACATCAGTACATGTTATTCCCTCTCCTACAAACACCAAACAAACCAAAAAGGAGAATTATGGAAGCAATTGAACCCAACGAAACAAAAACCTATGGTAACATAACTGAATCTACATATGGATAGTTGATTGTCACAGCTGTTGCAATTGCTAAAACCGGATCTAAAATATATACGTTACCATGCAGCATGAGAACACTTACCACAACTTAGCTTCTGGTAGCACACCATAATGGAAAAGGAAACATGAAGCCTCAACATTATTGGCATAGAGACCTCTTAATAACTTCATGCACACCCAGACCACAGCACATAGCACATAGCACAAATGGTGGTTATGGAAGATCTGGCAAATGAAGAGTTGCTACATGCTCAGTGTAGACTGTATGCTCCTGAAATGTCCATTCAATGACACTGCATCCTCTATACAATTATTGATTGGTTGGTCGTGTATGATGACATTCACAATTACTTCATAATTTATATTGTTTAACTGTGTGCCACAACTTGACCTGAAGAGAGTTGGCAATTTACCGCCCCGGTAGCTCAGTTGGTTAGAGCGCTGGCCTGCACTGGTCTCCCCTGTCTTGGCAACACAGGGTTCGAGTCGCT
Source organism: Ashinkailepas kermadecensis (assembly GCA_034440615.1). NCBI lineage: Eukaryota > Metazoa > Arthropoda > Thecostraca > Neolepadidae > Ashinkailepas > Ashinkailepas kermadecensis. The sequence continues at coordinate 3,919 of JAOTOM010001564.1, read as the reverse complement.
TCACGCGCTCGTATTTAGCCCCCGGCTGGGAGGGTCAGTTGGCAGCTGGCCCGATAAGGCCGGGGACGAGCTACCGGGTGGCCGTGTCGGTGCATTGACGGCACGTTAAACTTTCGGTCAAAATTATGCCGTTGAACTGGAATTCATGGATCGGGTGGTGCGGCCAGGGTTCATGCAACAAGCTCTGCTTAGCAATAGAACCCTGGTTCATAAAGCCACCCCAGCAATAACTCGGATCAAATTTATAAAAAATTAAATTAAGATTAATAGTGAGATCACACCTTGCCTGCTATAATCTAATGCCATGGGTGCAACACTGTGGCACCACTCCAGGAAGGCTTGAGTGTACCCCCCTCAAACTAGTCAGCCAGAGACCTCCTCTGAGAGAAAAAGGTGCCTCCTCGGAAGGAAAGGTGCCCCTCTGGACGGTTCAAGTGCACCCACGTTCCATTGAGCTTTCCAGCCAGAGACACTCCTCTAAAGAGAATAGGCACCCCTCCAGGAAGGCTGAGCAAACCCCTGCAAGTCAAATTTTACAGATAGAGGTGCCCTCCTGGTGCTTTTGCAGTGACACCACTCTGAAGAAATAGCATCCATCCAGACAAGTGCCATCCCCCATGACAATTCTTGCATTCATCCCTGATAGCTTGGCCATTATGAGCATCACAACAGTGGGGGATGAGGGGCAGCTTTCCCCCAAACTTCACGTAAACTAAGATTATGCTACCATCCATTTATCTCCTCTCATGGATCCAAAGATGAGAATGGACATTGGGTGCATGATTATGTTTTAATGTAGTACTTTTCACTCCTTACTTTCATACATAAATACTAGCATGCTGGGCAATTGATATGCTAGTGTGGTTAGGCCACTATATAAATGTACAATAATGCATGCACCAAGCACAACATGAACCAGCAACCCAAACTGGCAATGATGTTGACTATGTGATCAGGTTAAAAAATCAGCAGCAGGATTAGAACATCCAATTACTGATATACAAGACTGGCACCTAACCAACTTGCTAACATGCTACACTGCACCACCCAACAACTTCTTGAGGGTGCAGTGTTGACAAACAGGCAATGGGAGTGTACAGTCTCTACGCTGAGCATGCAATGATCATATGCATGGTTGCTACACCTGGTAGGTACTACCAGGTGTAGTACTTCTGGCAGTTACCCACAACCTTCAGTTATAGGTAATATTATGAATATATTGTAAATCTATGACTATGATTATGATTATGCAATTGGTTGAAAAATTGTTTAATGTATTTGCCTCCATAAAGTAAACAAATGGGTTAGGTTTGGTTAGGTTAGGTTTTCAAGTTGGATTTTTTCTAAAAAATTGTTCAATAAATATTTTATTGTTTTTTCTTCATTTGCACAGAAAATAAGTGGTCCCATCATCTTAGTCACCTTCATAAACATGGCATTCTGAAGAAAAACTGAGAAAAACACCTTATACTGCAAATTTACCATAAATTCACAGTCTAGGACAATATTTGAATTCGTACAATTTCTTTTTCGAATGCAATGTTCTTGAATGTGCTTTATATGATGTGACCACTAATTTCCTTTGCAAATGCATATATTCCAATTGGAAGGCAAATAACATAAAAAAGGGCTTGAGGTTGGATAACATAGGATTAAAAGTAGCATCCAAAATAATGCAAAATATAACATAACCTAACCAAGCATTACATTTCATGCAAGAAAACACTTTTGATGACAAATTTTCAACAATCCCCCCCCCCCACAAAAATCCAATTAAAAAACCTAACCTGTTCTTGAGGTTAAACATTTAAAAAAAATTAATTTGTGTTCACTTTCTAGCTCACAACAAAAGCTCCAATCTAATCTAACCTAACTGAACCAAACCTAACCCCTTTGCTTGCTTCATGGAGGTACAATGTGTGTAACACTTGTCTCATGATTACCTTAAACTGTAATAATACTGCCAAACATAACCTCCGTGAAGTAGTCCTTCACTTTCTTCATGGAGGTAAAATGTGTGTAAGTAAAACTTCTCATGAATACCTTAAATCACAATAATACCCATAAATTCCAATCACCATCTGAGAATAAACCCAGCTTATTTTAACACTTCCATGCTGGGTGCTGGCATGCAATCTGGAAATGAACTGTGCTGAACATACAATTTGCCAAACTACCTGTGAGCACCAAGTATGCAGTCACAAAAATATTAGAGTCCATCTCGCATGCATCTCCCAGTCTGCAGTCTGGTAGGTAGGTAAGTAGGTACCTATAGGTGGTTTTACAGTGGCAATTTGCTCTCCCATCTAGTTGCTTTAGATCCTTCCAAGTCATTCTTGGCTTCAACTAAAACATTCAGATATATACAAAAAATGTTTATCATACAGCATTTAATATCAATAAGAATTGGTTTCAATCAGTTTTTGCAGCTTTTCATCAACACCATGTGTTGCTTGGTGGTAGAAGAAAGCAATGCTAGATGGAGTGCTTTTAGTATAATTTTAATTAAACCATTTTATATTCCAAAACCAACACCCCAACATATGGCAAGCAACAAATCAGTTGGTGCACAAGCATCCTACCCATCTGTGTTGTTAATATGTTTATGCATGCAGTGTGAGCATGTCAAGAGTATCAGGTATTGATGTATGACCTTGGTTGATATTGATGGAATCTACTGTTGCTGTTGCTCAGGAAATTGGCTTATGTCTATGGCTAACTGAACCCATCTCTAATTTAACCATAGCTACAATGTGTCAACTGGCAGTCATGTCAGCTGCCAAAAACAGTAGAGTGAGTGCAGTCCCCACATAAATCAGAAAATGCATTGCTATTTGCTGATGTCCATGAGTTTAATTCTACCTATTTCAGCAGTGTCAATGTTAAGAACAATTTTGTTAACAAAACTGATGTGGGGAAATATATTTGGTATTATTTGGGATGTGGGTAAGATTTGCTTCTTTTGATTTTTAATACCATGCATTTTAATGTGAAAAAGACGACGTGACCACTCATTTTCTCTGCACATGCAAATCACTTTTCATTTGGCAAATAAATCTTCACTACACTATCATAATCTTCACTCTACAAATATAGCCCATAGCATATAGTTTTCCATATCTGGTGTCACAAACATGATAAAGAAGTTCAACACTGCACTCAATTCAATACTCTTGACACCAAAAACCTTGTTTCTGGCTTAAATCCATAATTATTCACAAGGAACATTCGCAGCCAGACACATCTGTAACCTTTGATCAAGGCCGGAAGGTCCTTGTGATGCTGTTAATGTTAACGGCAGCTCTAACAATAGCCGGTTTTACAGCGGAAATTTGCCCGTGTTTAGTATAGCTGGTATAACTTTATAGATGGTATACAAGTTAGCAGCTAGCATAACGCCAAATACGTTTACTTTTTGCTGTCATTTTGTGTTAATTATAGTAAAGTAGTGATCCGTTATTTGGCGTATAAACTGATATTGCACATAAGAATATTTTCATTTCATATAACTTTGATTTGAAGATTTACATTTTTGGTTCTAAAAACTGACATGTTCAGTCCGTTCCTCTTCCTCCAGGGTTGCCACCGTGGTACGATCGTGCCAGCTCTGTTACGCTTTCGACAAACCTGGTATGCATGTCAGATATCGGTTTCAGGCAGAGCGCCTGCCGAAGTCAGGGGCACGAATTTTGTGCATGCCTTTTTCAAATTAATTCAACGACTGTGGATGGTTTGAATCAGCATTTCACGACACATAATTGATCAAGAAACCTCACCTTACTTTCTTTATTGGCTTATGGTGTTCCGTTCAGTAATTGTCATGGTGTGAAACGAAGGCATTCCCGACAAGAAATTCCATACATAAAAAATGATTGGACAACTGGAAAGTGGAAGCATAACGTAGCAAGTCGATCAGACG
>JAOTOM010001563.1:0-72979 GCA_034440615.1 Ashinkailepas kermadecensis | reverse complement strand
GTGTAAGATGTTCAATATTTTGTTGGAATCGAGCATTCTTGTAGTCCTCCTTAGATCATATCTCGCTAATACACTGACGTAATCTGGACCATTTGGCATGTCGAACATGTCTCGCATTTGCGTTGCTTTGTTGACGGAGCAACAGGTTATCATAGCTCTTGTTATACTTTCCATAGAAACGACAAGATCAATGAAACCTGATGTGTCACCGATGCCTTGTCGTCGGTCGGGCTGGTCCTGGGGCTGTGGTCATGGCTGTACACACACCGGTGGTGCTCCACATTTCACTTTGGCCGTCGGGCTGGAACCCGACGCCGGATGGTGTTCCTCAGTGGGGAGGGGGAAGGAGGGAGGTCAGACTCCGTCGGCCACCTGGCTCGGTTTGCTGATCATGTCGCCAGAGGGCTGGACAGGCGGCGGCGACCAACGATTTTCCCTGGACGCCAGGGTTTGTTTGTGAGCAGTCGCCATGGTGACGGCCTGCCGGCCTCTTCATAGAATGTTAATGCCCTAGCCGTCACCAGCCATTCTGTATCGGGCCGACGATATAAGCCGGCGCGTGCTGGCAGTTCCACGGACTGACGATATTAGCCGGCGCGTGCTAGCAGTTCCACGGGCCGACGATATTAGCCGGCGCGTGCTAGCAGTTCCACGGACTGACGATATTAGCCGGCGCGTGCTAGCAGTTCCACGGGCCGACGATATTAGCCGGCGCGTGCTAGCAGTTCCACGGACTGACGATATTAGCCGGCGCGTGCTAGCAGTTCCACGGGCCGACGATATTAGCCGGCGCGTGCTGGCAGTTCCACGGGCCGACGATATTAGCCGGCGCGTGCTAGCAGTTCCACGGGCCGACGATATTAGCCGGCGCGTGCTAGCAGTTCCACGGGCCGACGATATTAGCCGGCGCGTGCTGGCAGTTCCACGGGCCGACGATATTAGCCGGCGCGTGCTGGCAGACCGACCAACTGACGATATTACCCGGTGTGCGCTGGCAGTTCGACTGACTTGTAAACCTCGGCCCAGACTGGAGAGACGGTCAGGTCAGGTGATCTGAACTGGGCCAGAGCCAGGCTGATCTTCCCTGTTTGTTTTTCAGTACCCACTTTCGTGAATTATTCATAGAAAGTGGGTATTCAAATATTCACACTTTTCTGTTCCTTCTTCCTTACTATTTCCTAGACTCTCGGGCGCATACGTAGTAATGTTGCTAAGCTACGCACCACGAATGAAAACTCTAGCAAGCAAACAATAATGAGACATCGCTACACAGTCGGTTCTAAAAGCTACCAGATTTCAGGCGTTTCTAAATTACAGCTACTCATTCGTTGCAAGAAAGAGCCCTGTTGTTGAATAGCTACTTCGTGCAGAACTTGGGGATTTTAGGTAACCTGGCACAAACTTAATGGTGACGTGACTTGACCTAGAAGTTAAACACTGACATTTTGCACCACGAAATAATTTGGGTTTCTCGTAGTCAATTTGGCTTCATACCGAGGCAGAGAGAGAGAGAGAGAGAGAGAGAGAGAGAGAGGGAGAGAGGGAGAGAGAGAGAGAGAGAGAGAGAGAGAGAGAGAGAGAGAGAGAGAGAGAGAGAGAGAGAGAGAGAGAGAGAGAGAGATAGAGAGAGATAGAGAGAGATATAGAGAGAGATAGAGAGAGATAGAGATAGAGAGAGATAGAGAGATAGAGAGAGATAGAGAGAGATAGAGAGAGATAGAGAGAGTAGAGAGAGATAGAGAGAGATAGAGAGAGATAGAGAGAGATAGAGAGAGATAGAGAGAGATAGAGAGAGATAGAGAGAGATAGAGAGAGATAGAGAGAGATAGAGAGAGATAGAGAGATAGAGAGAATAGAGAGAGATAGAGAGAGATAGAGAGAGATAGAGAGAGTAGAGAGAGATAAAGAGAGATAAAGAGAGATAGAGAGAGATAGAGAGAGATAGAGAGAGATAGAGAGAGATAGAGAGATAGAGAGAGATAGAGAGAGATAGAGAGAGATAGAGAGAGATAGAGAGAGATAGAGATAGAGATAGAGAGAGATAGAGAGAGATAGAGAGAGATAGAGAGAGATAGAGAGAGATAGAGAGAGATAGAGAGAGATAGAGAGAGATAGAGAGAGATAGAGAGAGATAGAGAGAGATAGAGAGAGATAGAGAGAGATAGAGAGAGATAGAGAGGGATAGAGAGGGATAGAGAGGGATAGAGAGGGATAGAGAGGGATAGAGAGGGATAGAGAGGGATAGAGAGGGATAGAGAGGGATAGAGAGGGATAGAGAGGGATAGAGAGGGATAGAGAGGGATAGAGAGGGATAGAGAGGGATAGAGAGGGATAGAGAGGGATAGAGAGGGATAGAGAGGGATAGAGAGGGATAGAGAGGGATAGAGAGGGATAGAGAGGGATAGAGAGGGATAGAGAGGGATAGAGAGGGATAGAGAGGGATAGAGAGGGATAGAGAGGGATAGAGAGGGATAGAGAGGGATAGAGAGGGATAGAGAGGGATAGAGAGGGATAGAGAGGGATAGAGAGGGATAGATAGGGATAGATAGGGATAGAGAGGGATAGAGAGGGATAGAGAGGGATAGAGAGGGATAGAGAGGGATAGAGAGGGATAGAGAGGGATAGAGAGATAGAGAGATAGAGAGATAGAGAGAGAGAGGGAGAGAATGCATGGCGTCATGGCTGAAACTCGATGATTATTTTAGGGGGGGGGGGGTGTTGGAGCACAATACATGGAGGGACTGGGCTGGCCCAAATCGGTCGAGGCGGAGGGGGGGTTCACGCCATGCCTTCAAGTGGAACGGTCATCCCTTTCATTTATTGGAAACATCACCAAGCTTTCCGCGTGTATCATGTTTGATGAGTTGTTTGCGTTCACGGCAGGCTGTGTTTGTCTTCTACTCTGGTGGTCAGGAGGATACATTTTTTTCAGACCTCCGATTCCAAAGCCGCCTCGGTAGCTCAGCTGGTTAGAGCGCTGGCCTGCGCTGGTCTCCCCTGCCCTGGCAAGACGGGTTCGAGTCGTTTCACATGCCCGCAACACTCGCCCGGCAACACTAGCCCCGCAACACTGGCCCCGGATGGGAGGGTCAGGTGGCAGCTGGCCCCGGATGGGAGGGTCAGGTGGCAGCTGGCCCCGGATAGGGGGTCAGGTGGCAGCTGGCTCCGGATGGGAGGGTCAGGTGGCAGCTGGCTCCGGATAGGGGGTCAGGTGGCAGCTGGCCCCGGATGGGAGGGTCAGGTGGCAGCTGGCTCCGGATGGGAGGGTCAGGTGGCAGCTGGCCCCGGATAGGGGGTCAGGTGGCAGCTGGCCCCGGATGGGAGGGTCAGGTGGCAGCTGGCCCCGGATGGGAGGGTCAGGTGGCAGCTGGCCCCGGATGGGAGGGTCAGGTGGCAGCTGGCCCCGGATAGGGGGTCAGGTGGCAGCTGGCCCCGGATGGGAGGGTCAGGTGGCAGCTGGCCCCGGATGGGAAGGGTCAGGTGGCAGCTGGCTCCGGATGGGAGGGTCAGGTGGCAGCTGGCCCCGGATAGGGGGGTCAGGTGGCAGCTGGCCCCGGATGGGGGGAGGGGTCAGGTGGCAGCTGGCCCCGGATGGGAGGGTCAGGTGGCAGCTGGCCCCGGATGGGAGGGTCAGGTGGCAGCTGGCTCCGGATGGGAGGGTCAGGTGGCAGCTGGCCCCGGATGGGGGGGGGAGGGGTCAGGTGGCAGCTGGCCCGATAAAGCCCGGGACGAGCTACTAGGGCGACCGTGTTGGTACAATGACAAGTTAAACTCTTGGCAAAAATTCTGCCTTTGAATTGGAATTAATTCATCGGGTGGTTGGGCCAGGGTCACACAACAAGCTCTGCTGAGCAACAGGACCCTGGTATATATTGCATAAATGAATGAATTGGGCAGCATGAGCATGAATTCTGACTAAATTGCTTTTTATCTGAAACTTGGGAAGTCGTATAAGGATATGCATGCCTCTCTTCAATCCTTGTTTTTTGTTGAATTCGGGTGAAAAATTTTCCAGATATAAAAACCGTTCCGATTCTATGAACTCAGGAGTTCTAAATAAACAGACCAAGCCAACAGTGCCGAATATTTTAACTTAACTCTCGCAGTGCGAGGTGGAACGAGGGACAGAGGGAACTACTAACCGATTGAATACATGGCTTTGCAATCTGAATATCTTCAAATAATTGATAGGCGCACCTTGTGCCATAGAATATGTGATTCAATATGCTTGGTTGCGAATCTAGAGAATGTCAAATCCATGTCACCACCTTTCGCCATGCGGATTTACGCTGACGTTAAGCAATTTGTTGTGAAGAAACCATACAAGTTATGGTCAGACGAGCAAAATAAACGTATTAAAAAAAATGCTCCATGAAACATAGAGAAGATTTCTCATGTAAACCACAAGGTCAAACGAAGACATCAGGATGACTTTAGGTGAATAATTCTGCTGTCAGCTGATATGAACCGGAAGGTACATAATACAAACTTATATCCTCGAACAATATTCGAGGTTTCACATCAACATCATGTCAGGTCACGGAGATATGACCTGAAATATCCGAGAGTACACGTATCGCAGACACTCTGGAGACTAGAATACGAAAAATTACTAAGGAAAAATTCCTACACTGGGGTATACAAGGATAAATTTGCATCTCTATTTTGCTGTTATACGACTAGAGTCATGAATTCTGATTTGGAAAGTTGGACTATTTACTTCCGGAAGGTTTCCCAAAAAACTCTTACTTTTTCTCAGCATTATCATAAATTGATTTTTTTCCTTTGCGTTGGTGTCACTTCTTGCTGTTTCACGGGCACGGTCTGTTTCTGAAATCGTCAGTTCCACCAGCTTGTTACAGAGTTCCTGGTTTTAATCTTGGCATGACCGGAGACGTTGACTTTTGTTCGCATTATGGTGCTAGGTTGGATGTTCAGTTTGCATGACTTGAAATTGAAGCACGGCGCCACGTTTTTCAGGTCTGAAAACTACGGCGAGGACTAGGTGAATGACTGCACCACATGGACATATCTGACGTATTTTGCATTTTGCTCTCCTTTTCCAAAATTTTGGCGCTCATTTTTCTGGGCTTGTTTGCAACACTCGGCGACATTTTACGCTCAAACTAACGATTTTTCCACAGAAACTACAATAAACAGGCTTAGCTGCAAAAACCTATGCTACATGCAGATCGGACAGCTTATCATCTTGCTGCTGATGAACATTTCACTACAATTGATATAACATTGGTGTTGCATTATACGTTTATTCGTAATGTTCTCATTCACATGGTGTCTGTCGCGTAGCGCACCATCGAGGTTGTCACACTTCTTCCTAACTACTAGGCCGATGCGCCGGTTACGCTGCCGACGGACCGTCGGGTGCAGATGTAGCGCGACGGCCGGCCACTGCCATACCACTACCACCGTGTCGCCACTGGCCGCTCCACGGCTATCAATCGTCCGTTTCTATCGTCAGCAGGCTGGTGGCGGCGCTTGCAAGCTGCGCCAAGGGCCCATGCGCCCGGGAATACGGGGTCGGGAATGGACCGGGACGGGGCCGGGCACGGGGAGCCAGGGCAGAGGAGCCGGATCAGAGGAGCCGGGGACGGAGAGCCGGGTCAGAGGAGCCGGGTCAGAGGAGCCGGGTCAGAGGAGCCGGGGACGGGGAGCCTGGGCAGAGGAGCCGGGTCAGAGGAGCCGGGGATGGGGAGCCGGGGCAGAGGATCCAGGACGGGAAGCCGGGGACGGGAAGCCGGGGACGGGGAGCCGGGGACGGGGAGCCGGAGACGGGGAGCTGGGGACGGAGAGCCGAAGACGGGGAGCCGGGGCAGGGGAGCCGGAGCAGAGGAGCCGGGACGGGGCCGGGGACTGGGAGCCGGGGCAGAGGAGCCGGGACGGGAAGCTGGGGACGGGGAGCCGGGGCAGAGGAGCCGGAACGGGGAGCCGGGGACGGGGAACCGGGGCAGAGGAGCCGGGGACGGGGACCCGGGCCGGGGCCGGGGACGGGGAGCCGGGCAGAGGAGCCGGGGACGGGGAGCCGGGGACGGGGAGCCGGGAGGCCGGGACGGGGAGCCGGGGCAGAGGAGCCGGGGCTGAGGAGTCGGGACGGGGAGCCGGGGCAGAGGAGCCGGGGACGGGGAGCCGGGTGAGGAGCCGGGACGGGGAGCCGGGGCAGGGGCTGAGGAGTCGGGACGGGCCGAGGACGGGGAGCCGGGGCAGAGGAGCCGGGGACGGGGAGCCGGGGACGGGGAGCCGGGTGAGGAGCCGGGACGGGGAGCCGGGGCAGAGGAGCCGGGGCTGAGGAGTCGGGACGGGCCGAGGACGGGGAGCCGGGGCAGAGGAGCCGGGACGGGAAGCCGGGGACGGGGAGCCAGGGGCTGGTACTCTGCGGGAATTGGGCCGATGCCTGGTCGCGCCACCATAATGTCACACCACTTATCTGTAATTGGGGGGGGGGGCTCAGGCGTTCACCTATCGGTCGCTCTAACTCTCGAGTTCCCAGCCCTGGCCCCGCGCACTTGCCCCGATACCGCAGCCCTGTTCCACAGACACGCTGCCCGGTACCGACACTCTATACTGGTCCGATCCGGCCACATTTCCCAATCTTTTCTTCACAATAGAGGTGTACACAGTCCAAATGTTGACGAACTGTTCAAGGCAAGTCAGGCGAACCATAGCTGTCGCAGGCGTCTTAAACATCCGGCTTGCTTCTAGTGCTGTGTGCGTGGTGTGCTTTAGTGTGCATCCACGGCCGAAGCCAAGTGGACAAATAATGAACTAATTTATAAATGCCATAAGAAATATGTGGTCACCAACATATCATTTTTTTTTGCAAACATGTGTTCGGGTTACAGTCATGTCAAAAAAGTACTAGGAAATAAAACTGAAATTATTTTGCTATCGACTCTATCATCTGTACAACTGGAAATGAAAATGATACATACTGCTTACTTTCACAATCCAAAGAGGCATCACTTGCATACTGTCTGGTACTGTATGACCGCTGCAAAGAATAGCGAACTTCACAACATAAAAATATGAAACGTATTACCTCGCAAAGAGGTAATACGTTTCATCAGCTATGCCAGCAGGCATGCAAAGGAGGAGCTGTGACAAAAGTAATGCAATACAGAAATATCTTCCATGGAATTGGATAGTGCTGTGTTCGGTAGTTAATTATTACGCATTTTCGAGGGCAAAACTTTATTAATTTTGCCAACTATTTTCATCACTGAGCTCTACGAATCAGTTGAGCGTCATCAGATATAAATACAGCCACAAGCAATACAGCACAGTAGAGTGCAGTACAGTACAGTGATATTGGGCTACCAGATCGTGTGCAGTTGTGCAGTGCTGAGGCCCAGCCGGGGCTATCGCACCAAGGATGGCATAGCTTGACAGACCGGTGGCTGGTTGTCGATACGACAGGTTTGTCAGCTCAGTGGCGACATTACCTGGCGTGCTTAGCTGCGCTTCTCCTGACGTGAGGCATCTCCCGCCTTTGTATGAGGTGTCCTGGCTGGACCTTCAACATCTATCTTACATTCGGATTTTATTCTTTGCTTCGCCCATTTCGTTGTCGTTGTCGGTCCCTTCCATTGACTTCTCAGGCTGTATCTATTACCTGATGATGCTTGCGATGTTTGCGGAATACCTGTCGACTTCTAGCTGTGGCGTAGTCTGTTTTAACGTGCTAGCTTGTGAGATGTCATGGTATGATGATTTCGTTGTGCATGGTGATCGCTTCTACTTCTTTGAAGTATTTGTTGAGTTCTTATTTCATTTAAATAAGTCCGCTCCCATCAGATCGCTGTTATATTTGCTATCAGTGTAGTATACGGACCACCACCGGGACCACGGAAACACACCACGGAACACCACCGGGACCACGGCAACACACCACGGAACACCACCGGGACCACGAAAACACACCACGGAACACCACCGGGACCACGGAAACACACCACGGAACACCACCGTGACAACGGAAGACAACTGAGACCATGGAACAACACCAGGACCACTGAGCATACCACAGAACACCACCGGGACCACGAAACACAGCACGGAACATCACCGGGACCACGGAGCACCACCGGGACCACGGAGCACCACCAAGACCACGAAACACCACCGGGACCACGAACCAACACCGGGATCACGCACCAAGAAGCCGTTTGCTGCCCGCCAGAGGGCACTGTTGTCAGGAGGAACATGTGTCCGGTTCAAGTCTCAAGCTGCCTGCTCTCCGGAAATATCATCCCCGTCTGAATTTGCACTTGCTTTCTACCACTTATATTAGGCTAGCATCAGGTCAGATGAGAGTCAGCTGCAAAACAAGAGTAATGGATGGGTAAGTGAATGTGCAATAGGTTGAAAATATCACAAGCATTTGGAAAAAAACGTCCAGACGTGCCCGACAAATCGTATCGCACCTTCTCGTGTACATAGATGCAGCCAAGGGGAAGTGGTGGGGGCAGGGGAGAGGGCCTGCTTCCGGCTCAACATTTGTGCTTTCGAAGCCTAAGCGATTCAACATGTAGATCAGTCTAGCACCCGTTCAACAACTCTGTTTTCTGAAAAAAATGGACTGTACTCTGTACTCTGAAAACCAAGTTCATATCTTGCTCTCCGACCAACGACGAACAAACTTGGAAGTTTCGTCCCCCATCCCTCCACCATTAAAACAATGATGGGTGCGCTGATGGACGTGCACATCTGATGGTGTGGCCGCCTGCCCTCCGCTCCGCACCATCAGCAGCCCCAGTGACTGGTGGTGGTGCTGACTGACTGGACTCGGCACCATCTGGTGACCGACTGGACTCCGCACCATCAGCAGCCCCAGTGACTGGTGGTGGTGGTGACTCTGGTGACCGACTGGACTCGGCACCATCGGCAGTGCCACACGCGGGTTGGCTGTGAAACGCGCTGGGCCAGCGGTATGGTTGGGCTGGTGTGGCAGACGTAACCACACTACAGCCGGGGTATGTGCCACACGCAGGTTGGCTGTGAGACGCGCTGGGCCAGCGGTATGGTTGGGCCGGTGTGGCGGACGTAACCACACTACACCCGGGGTATGTGCCACACGCAGGTTGGCTGTGAGACGCGCTGGTCCAGCGGTATGGTTGGGCGGTGTGGCGGACGTAACCGCGCCACAGCCGTAGTATGCGCCGGCGCCGGCGAACAGCTGGCCACTGGTCTCGGCTGAGGTAGAGCCTGCCGACGTGCCCGTCTCGGTCGAGTTTTTGTTGCGCCCGTTCGGCCGGGGTAATAATGGGTCAGCGTCGACAGGGGACCACTAATGAGTGGTCCAGCGACGCAGCCCGTCAGGCGGTGGTCACGACTCTCAGCCATTCGATCTTCGAGCAGGCACCACAGGCGGAGCCGGGATCATGCCATCATGCGCCGGCCCCTCAATCTCTGAGCTTCCACCAGAGACAGAGCCGGCATCCTGCCATCATGCCGGCATCATCAACCTCTGGCAGCCGTCACAGCTGGATCTGGTCACAGACTTTTTGGATTATTGTCACGACTTATAGACATCTTAGTCGGGGGCCTCTAGACAACATGATGAGGCCTCGTGACGAGTGCTTGGACTTGCCGTGAACTCTAATGGCCTCCTGATATCACTGATGGACTTCCTGACCTAAAATCCTCAAGACAACATGATGAGATCTCCTGTTGGACATTGGGCGTTTTCGTGAGCTTTGGGGGTACCCTGCCGAGCCCAACGGGTCTCCTGGACGGGGGCATTCTGCCGGATGTTAACTTCTCCTAAGTTCTAGGAGCCTCTCGTTGGTGCAGCTGCACCTCCTGTCCTGGGTTCTCCGAGAAACACAATGGGCCTTCCATGCTTGGGGTATCCCAGAATTTCAGGACGTGTGGGTGGGAAGAGGCACATATTTGTGCCTCCTGCTTCATGACAGGAGATGCTTCCTCCTACCACGGCCCGAGTGCCCGGGTCCGTGGGGTGTCCACCTTGTCCCGTGTCCGCCGGACACATCTGCGACTGTGATGACCACCGAGCATGCGGTCTACCGTAATGATATGCACATAGTCGCCAGCCACGCTCCAGCTGCTCTAACAACCTCAACTACCGCTCCTGCGCTGCTGTTGGCATGTGGCGTGACGTGGTGTGACGTGGCGTGACGTGGTGTAGCGTGGCATGACGTGGTGTGACGTGGCGTGACGTGGTGTAGCGTGGTGTGACGTGGTGTGACGTGGTGTGACGTGGTGTGACGTGGTGTGACGTGGTGTGACGTGGTGTGACGTGGTGTGACGTGGCGTGACGTGGCGTGACGTGGCGTGACGTGAATTGTCCGCAGGATTACTACTTGACTTGGATCTGTTAGCATGTGGCGTGACGTGGTGTGACGTGGTGTGACGTGGTGTGACGTGGTGTGACGTGATGTGACGTGGCGTGACGTTGTGTGACGTGGCGTGACGTGCTGTGACGTGAATTGTCCGCAGGATTACTACTTGACTTGGATACATTATATATTTCAGGGTAACAAGCATGGACGTATGAACAGGGGTCATGTGGACGTGCATGCAGTTCTTGGAACCCTGCACCGATAGGGAACAAGCCGGTTTTTCCAAAGAAGTGGTCTTCAGATTTGCAATGTGCTTTCCAAATCAGCCGAATTCATGCCATGCTAATAATTTCGCTGAAGAAAGCGGCTAAATTGAAGCCTCAAAATACCCAAAGACTAAGCTGTCCACCAGGAAGCGGCGGACAGGACAGAGTAGAGCTGGCACCACACTAGCATACCGCCACAGCGACTCGGCCCACGCCCGACACAGCAACAGTGCGCTGGGGCTGTGTCAGGTGGACTGGCCGTGGGCTTGTGTGGGCGTGTCGACCTGATCCCACGCCAGTGCCATGTGGCTCTCAATCTGACCTGCTCACACGCCAGTGCCATGTGGCTCTCAATCGGACTGGATTCCACGCCAGGGCCATGTGGCTCTAAATTCCACCGGACCACAAGCCAATGCCATGTGGCTCGCAATCCGACTAGATCTAGACATAGGCAAGGTGGTGGCATCGCCGAATTATTAGTGCTGAAAAAATGTGACTTCTGGGCATTGGCCGGGCTACATATAGCCTGAAGGCCATTGGTTGGGAGTGACGGTGTAACGCCCCTGTCTATCTCAGCTGCCACCAGGAAAATCGGGATGATTTGAACAGCGATCGATACGCCTGCAGTATGCGCATTAGGAGTTACATTATACTTCACTCGGGCGACGTCACGGGTCTGGATGACATCATGGCTAGCGTTTCCAAACGAATATAAGCAGCGACATGAAAATAGCAGTGTTGCACGTGGCGAAATTGTGCGATTGTTACACGAATTTTATACCTTGCCTTACTAACTGACCTCCCGGGCCAGCTTAAATGTAAGGTATTCGCAAAAAACGATAATTTTTGTTCTTCGCCGCTCCCTGTGTAGCACCAAAAATCAACACACGCTTCAAACATTCAGCATAGCATTTCCCAGTATTCTGGGATACTATGCTTTGTATACCTTTGAGGGAAATTCCCCCTCAATGTTTGTTTTGCCCCCGATAATTTCAACTTTTAACATGGGCCCCTACAGAGTGTGCCCCACAATCCATTTGTGCCTGCCCATTGCCTTCATGTATCTTGCCCGTCCACTCCAATAATTTTCATAAATAAACACTCGTGCTTCAGTGGGATACACTTTCTGAGAAACAGTGGTTTCGGTCATTATTTTGAAAGCTTCGGAAAGATTTTAACAGTACGACTTTACTTTATCCCGGACACATGTGTGAATATGCAGCATATCGTGCATCGTTATTATCCAAATAATCTATCTCACGAACAGCCCGTGTAAGCCACGTGCAATGTCGAACATAATTAATTCACGTACAGTATGTTTCATGCTTGTCTCACTTTTTGGGCGCTCCGGACAGTGTCGTTCGACACATCAAGCACAACGGAGACTAGCAGGCTGCAGGCAAGCTGCGGTGGGGGTGGGGTGGGGGAGGGGTGGCTAGGGTCACTGATCATCGGTCACTGATCATCGGTCACCGATCACTGATCACTGATCACTGATCACTGATCACTGATCACTGGTCACTGACCACCGGTCAATGATCAGTGACACGGACTATCGGGCACGTTCGCGTCGCTCATCACCCGAGCTGCGGTTCAGTTAACCGTCGTCCGGAACGGAACGCCACGCAACGGGACCGCCCCGACGACCGCCTGGCTGCGCTCGTGCACCGGAAGGCGGAGTAGGGGGATGCTCCGGGCGGAAAGGTCACCGTCCCCGGTTACCCAGTGGACCCTCACTCTCGGTACCCGAGACGGCTGCACCATATGACCAAATGGCGCTGGTCAGTCGCCGGTCATCGAATCGCTCTGGTGATTGGACTGATTGATGGCAAAAGACTGGCTGGTCTGACGATTGGAAGATCGTTCTGAGGATGATCTGATGATGGACAAAATGCCGCCGTCCAGAGAGCAGCGGCGAGGCCCGGCGTGCAGCACGCACAGACGAGTGCTGACGCCGGTGAAAGCCCCGCCACCGGACCGCGTGCAGCACCTGTACGCGCACGTGCTGCGTAAAAACGCCGGAAAGCCCGGCAGCACGGGGAGCAGTGAAAGTGGCCGGCGGCGGTCATCAGCGACGCGGCCGCCCCGACCGGTGGCCGAGTCATCTGGTGGCCGGGACCGGCCGGTGGCAGAGTCATCTGGTGGCCGGGACCGCCGGTGGCCGAGTCATCTGGTGGCCGGTACCGGCCGGTGGCCGAGTCATCTGGTGGCCGGGACCGGCCGGTGGCCGAGTCATCTGGTGGCCGGGACCGGCCAGTGGCAGAGTCATCTGATGGCCGGGACCGGCCGGTGGCCGAGTAATCTGGTAGCCGGCCCGTCTGGTGGCCGAGTCATCTGAGGCCGAGTCATCTGGTGGCCGCCCCGGCCGGCCGCTCGGATGATTAAGACCAGCGCTGACGCTGAAACAGAACCCGCGACGGTTCAATTCTGGTGGGTGAGTGACCGATCTCCTCCTGCCGCAGGCGCCGACACGGCGAATGCCGTCCGCAGATGGTGATACCGTCCACAGATGGTGACGCCGTCCGCAGATGGTGACACCGTCCGGCCGTACAGCACGGCTGTCCTGTCATTCGTTGGGACATTCGCCGAGACAGGCAAGTCGTGCGGGCTTGGCACTACTCTGGAGTTTTCCCTTTTCATCCCTCTAAATCCCCACATTTCACCATATTCCTTCCCCTTGTCTCTCTGCAACATAGGCTCTCTTTCACTATATCCCACTCCTTCACTCTCTCTCTACCTCTATCTCCATTTCTAGTTCTCTTTCCATCTCTATTTCTATATCTAGCTCTACCTCCATATCCATGTCCATCTTCATGTCCATCTCCATGCCCATCTCCATGTCCATCTCATGTTCATCTCCATGCCCATCTCCATGCCCATCTCCATTCCCATATCCATGTCCATCTCCATGTCCATCTCCATCTCCATCTCCATGTCTATCTACATGTCCATCTCCATGTCCATGCACATCTCCATGTCCATCTCCATGTCCATGCACATCTCCATGTCCATCTCCATGTCCATCTCCATGTCCATCTCCATGTCCATCTCCATGTCCATCTCCATGTCCATCTCCATGTCCATCTCCGTGTCCATCTCAATGTCCATCTCCATCCCCATCATCTCCATCTCCATCTCCATCTCCATCTCCATCTCCATCTCCATCTCCATCTCCATCTCCATCTCCCCCCATCTCCCCATCTCCCCATCTCCCCATCTCCCCATCTCCCCATCTCCCCATCTCCCCATCTCTCCATCTCTCCATATCTCCATATCTCCATATCTCCATATCTCCATCTATCCATCTATCCATCTATCCATCTATCCATCTATCCATCTATCCATCTATCCATCTATCCATCTATCCATCTATCCATCTATCCATCTATCCATCTATCCATCTATCCATCTATCCATCTATCCATCTATCCATCTATCCATCTATCCATCTATCCATCTATCCATGTATCCATCTATCCATCTATCCATCTATCCAGCTATCCATCTATCCATATATCCATCTATCCATATATCCATCTATCCATATATCCATATATCCATCTATCCATCTATCCATATATCCATATATCCATATATCCATATATCCATCTATCCATCTATCCATCTATCCATATATCCATCTATCCATCTATACATCTATACATCTATCCATCTATCCATCTATCCATCTCTCCATCTCTCCATCTCTCCCCCCCCTCTCTCTCTCCTCCTCTCTCACTCCCTCTCCTCTCCTCTCTCTCTCCTCTCTCTCCTCTCCTCTCTCTCTCCTCTCTCTCTCCTCTCCTCTCTCTCTCCTCTCCTCTCTCTCTCCTCTCTCCTCTCTCTCCTCTCTCTCTCTCTCTCTCTCTCTCTCTCTCTCTCTCTCTCTCTCTCTCTCTCTCTCTCTCTCTCTCTCTCTCTCTCTCTCTCTCTCTCTCTCTCTCTCTCTCTCTCTCTCTCTCTCTCTCTCTCTCTCTCTCTCTCTCTCTCTCTCTCTGCCCATCACACCATTTCTCCTCGCAGAAGGGTCTACTTCTTATTGAGCCGGAAGCTGGTTGTTTGGGACGGTTGGCATCATATCGCATCACTTGATCTCTACAGTGACAGCTCCTCTGGTCCATGTGACACTCAGCCCCAGGCTGGGTTCATCTCGATCGATCTGTTCCGCTCAATGAGCGCCAATGGCCACCAATCAGCGCCAATAAGCGCCAATGATTCATGTCTGCCGCTGATTTACCGCCGATCTAACTGCAAGGAAGTCTGTATTCTCTCTTGCCGCCAGCTTTGTCCAGCGATGAAGAATCCCAGTTAATTGAGGCGAACTTCCCCATCGGATTTGGAGAATCCCCGAAATTTAAATTAATTTTTTTTTCCCAATGAGGACACGGTCAGAGAAGTTCCAAACACATATACTAGTGATACTGAACTCCATATATGTTATCAATGTATAAGTTACAACAAAATGTATCATTTTAGAAGTAAACTAATCATGAGAAGGGCCCGACCAATGGCATTACTTGTAAGGAACTAACCTATTACATATTCGCACTTGTCACACACATCTCCTTCCAATCCACAATTACGACCCAGTCTGTCCGACATGGAGACCATGTTAGAACGCCACACCGATGGCTTTTTCTTAGTTCTTTCCTTCCGAAAACATTTTGTGCAATGTCCACCTTTATCTTGGTATCACATGCAATCCTTCTCATGCATCATGAAAACGAGTGGCAAGCTGGAGTCTGTAGTGGAATTAAGGTGCGTCACCAGTTATTTGTAACTCCAGTCACAGCTTACTAGCACTTCCGCCATTTTCAACGTCTGGCTGTCTCGACGAGATACGACGCTGGCTGCAGATGAGCTTGGTGATGTTATTCTGTTCATATTTGCAGTCTCCAGATCTCTTCTTGGTTCTTCATTCAGCACGACTCCAGACTAGTGTTCCGCGGTGCAGTATACCAATCAGTGAGCACGCCAGAGAGCGTACAACACGATCCTCGCCCGCCAGCACAACACGATCCTCGCCCGCCAGTCCATCCAATTGGGTGGCGGACGACAGCAAGCTCTCCATCGAGACATCGTCACAGATACCTCCGTCCTTCCATCACTCCTGGTCCAGTTGAAGACGATGCGCACAGATTTGCAACACGGGCGTGTGTGTGGAGGGGGAAGGTGAGAGGAAGACGACGAATTTGAGAGAATAAAGGCAGGGAGGGGAGGTTGACAAAACTTTGGCAGGCCAAATTTATAATGATCTACTATGCTGCATCCGCAAGATATTTGACGAACAAAAGCCAGCAAACGCGACCCGTTTCTTTCTCTCTATATATGGCATTACAACCCCACACCACTTCATAAAATTGACACCGACACTGAACCAGACAAGACCGGGCGGGGACCAAAACAGCCTGGCACAACTACAGCCGTCTGTAGGCGGACGCTGCTGCAGAGACAGCCACCTCGGTTTACGCCAGTCACGTCAACCACCCCGCCTGCACCAGTCACACCAGTCACACCAGTCACGCCAGTCACGCCAGTCACGCCAGTCACGCCAGTCACGCCAGCCACGTGTTGGCACCAGCATCACGACACGGAGTCACGTGCCGCAGACTTGGCTTTGTGTCACGTGATGTGATTCAAACGCGTGTACCGCCGCCGGCGTTTGACGTCATCTACCAGCGGATGTGGACAGAAAGGGGAGATCAAGTCCCAGGCCCGGACCGCTGTCAGCTGGCCACCTCGCCGGCCACACGGCGACCGCGTCAGCTCGGAGATCGGCATCTCCTTACATGTTAACCCCCTGCCGTGTCAGCCCTCAGGTCTGGCCTGACCTCGGAGATCAATCCCCAGCCGTGTCAGCCTTCAGGTCTATCCTGACCTCAGAGCTCAACCCCAGGCCGTGTCAGCCCTTAGGTCTGTCCTGACCCCAGAGATCAACCCCCAGCCGTGTCAGCTCTAAAGGCTGTCCTAACTTCTGAAGTCAATCCCCGCCCGCATCAGCTGAGTTCCGTCCGGACCTCAAAAGTCAGGCCCCGCCTGTTTCAGCTCTGAGGTCTGTCCTGACCACAGAGGTCAATCCTCAGCCTCATCAGCCTGCCTTGGCCTCAGAGATCAGTTCTTAGCCGTACAGCCCATACAAAAGCCAGCATTCAGCCTGTCGATCTGTCTTGGTATCAGGGGTCAGCCCAGCCAGGATTTGATTGCCGGTGCGATCTCGGGCTTCAGTGATACGCATTATGGCCACGGTTTTGTCGGTGGATATTGAGGGTTCACTGGAATTCCTATCACACCCCTCCGACATCAGTGAGCTTAGTGCTGTTTTCAATGAATTTGCGCACGCGTCTGGAAATGCTCAACCCCAAATGGCAGTTAATTAGCATGGCCATTAATAGCCATCTCGTTCAATGACAAACTTCTACCATTCCATCATGTCAATAGTTTTGCCATCTGTTGGAACACGCATTTATGAACCTTGCCATCTTCATTTAAAATCGTAGTTACCTTCCATCGCCGTTCCTCCTACTCGAACTAGAACACCAGGAGGTTTCTCCCACTTCGAGTTAGTGTCCTGATGGTTTCTCCAAATCGAGCCAGAGTCCGGTAGGCTTCTCCTACTTGAGCCAGGGTCCAGGAGGGTTTTCCCGCTCCCCGTCGGCGTTCGATAGGTCGTGGCGGCTACCGCTTGTGGCCACCGATGCTCCCTGGAGCCGAGCGACAAACTCCCGGTGTGCCCACTGGCCGTTTTCTCACGCTTGTCAGGTCATCGCACCTGGCGACAACATATGGACAGGCGACGGCGTGTGGACAGGCGACGACATGTGGACAGGCGACGACATGTGGACAGGCGACGACATGTGGACAGGCGACGACATGTGGACAGGCGACGGCGTGTGGACAGGCGACGGCATGTGGACAGGCGACGGCGTGTGGACAGGCGACGGCATGTGGACAGGCGACGGCGTGTGGACAGGTGATGGCGTGTAGACAGGCGATGGCGTGTAGACAGGCGACGGCGTGTGGACAGGCGACGGCGTGTGGACAGGTGCGGCTGCGCGCCGCTTCCGCCGTACGTTGTTTCCGCCGCGCGTCTGGGAACGCGCCACTAATTGTTCAAATTACTGAGGCACATTGGCCTCACCGTCCCTTGTGGCATCTGCCGACCGGCAGCGGCAATTTCCACGTCTGTCTGGCTGGCTGACGACAGAAAAACCGATATTACAATGTGGTGCGCCAGCTGGCGCGGAGGACAATGACCGACAGTCGGACGGAGGCGGGTAGGGACAGCGGGGACAGCGGAGAGGCCACCTCGGGAGCGGCCCGCAGGAGCTGCATCCTGGCAGACATCTGTCAGTCATGGCTGGCATGTCGCACGCCCTCCGGATGACCGCCAATTCCCGGCGGAACCCACCGCAATCTCGCAGCGGAACCCACCCCCAGTTCCCGGCGGAACCCACCACCAGGTTCGAGCGGAGCCCACCGCCAACTCTCGGCGGAACCCATCACCAGCTCTCGACGGAACACACCGCCAACTTCGACGGAACACACCGCCAACTCTCGGCGGAACACACCGCCAGCTCTCGACGGAATACACCGTCAGCTCTCGACGGAATACACCGCCAGATCCCGGCGCAACCCACCATCAGGTCCCAGCGGAATCCACCACCAAATCCCGACGGAGCCCACCTTCAGCTCCTGACTGAACCTACAGTCAGCTGACTGAATCATCTGTTTTGCTTAGCGGAGGATTGAACGTAGTGCTGGAAATTTTTGAGCGTGCGGTGTGTTGTTGCTTGAAAGTGCCTTTGGAGGAAGACAGCAATATGTTCTCTGTAAAGTTATCGAGGCAGAAGGTTAGGTGTGTCTACCCAAACTGCGCCTGTAATGGCATGCGCTAAACTCCTGCGCGGCACCTAAGAATACACCCTGGAATGCCTCTCCGCATACTGGACACTGGCTTCGAGCCTAATTGAAGATTTTCAAGTTGGGCATCAGTTCCTGAGGTAGGACACCACGTTCTAGGTGGCAATTTCGCTAAGTATGTAGGGATGGATGCTATGTACCTTCTAGTAATGCCCATTCACCCCCAGGCAAAGAGATTTCCCCAACCTGTAGAAGAAACCTGTCCCTGCCTAGTTGTAATCATAGTGTGCTAATTAAGGATATTGTACACAAATAAGGGGGATGTTCATTAAGCTTTGTATCAGTCTTAATCTATGTTACTTAATCTCCATCGCTTATATAAGGTTTGGTTATATTTCAATCCTGTACCATTCTTGTTCTCTTATTCTCTGGTACCATTCATTGGAGAAATTGTGCCCCTCCAGAACAAGTGCACCCTCTGATAAAATGTATGGATCCGACCCTGATAGGTACCTATTTCACCTGTTCACATGGTTTATAGATCGGTGTCGGTCTGAAATTTTCCAGAAAGGCTACCAACATATCAAAACAATGTTTTTATGGTACTTAGTCATACTTCTAACTTTGGCTGAAGAACCCTTGAACTCAAATAATGAACTAACCATGCTTCTATCATGCACTTTTTCTTGGGCAAGCAGCTGGGAAGTCATGACAGTAGACTAACGTAACTTGCAAATGAAGGTAAATTGGAATTATTGCAGTTCAAGGTAACCGCAAGATACATTTTGCACACATTTTTCCTCCATGAAGCATACAAATGGGTTAGGTTTGGTTAAGTTAGGTTAGGTAAGGTTTTTGTTACCAGGGAGACAAATTTTCACGTTTTTGTTGGGAATTTCATTTCAAAAATGTCCTCAAAGAACAGTTCAGGCTGGATCAGGCCAGGTTAGGTTTTTAATTTGAACTAACAAAAAAAATTGTTAGGCATTTTCCATTCAACATAATTTGCTTTCTTGCATGGAAGGCTAGGATAGGTTATGTTAGGTTATGCTGCATCTTTTTTCTTTATTTTGAACATAACCTTTTATGCTATATTATCCAACTCCAAGCCACTTTTTGGGTGCTATTTTGCCTTCCAACTGAAAAGTGTGCATTTTCAGAGAAATTGAGTGGTCACATCATGTTCAGCACATTCATACACATAAGCATAAACTGTTTGTTTTTGGTGGGAGGGGTGGAAATTTACCATGTTTTGAGGAACACTTCATTATGGAGAAGACTGCTTGCTGCTTTTGCTTGCTTGTTGGCATTGCACGTACTGAAAAGACATTGTCTAATTTAATCTTCATTAAATATTTTGTGTGGGAAGCCTTGGGACAACTGTGTCCAAATTCAGAAATTTGAGGGAAAATTACCCATGATTGAAACATATTTGCAACTTAGTCAATGCACTGACTTTTATGTGCATCTATATAATACTTCTTGTTCACGATAAATAAATGACTGAGGAAAAATCAATGTTTGCACTCACGAGAGTAACTAAGTAATGATTCGCATCTTCAGCGGCGGTACGGTGCGCTGGAATGTACGCACATAGAGGTAAATGCACTAGGTAGGGTGGCATTTTATAGGTAGAAAAACTGGCCTTTGGTATCAAGAGCATGCGATTGACACATTTTCCACCTCTGGCGATCAGAACGCAAACTACTGTAAGCAAAAGTGAGTGTGGATTCAATAGCATGAGGTCGGTTCGAGCTTGTTTGGGCCGCTCAGATGAAATTTGATGCCTTATACACAGGGGTAGGAAGAAGTAGCTACCACCTGTTGTGTGTGCCTGAATTGTCACATCACCTGACTTGTCCTCGAGCAGAAGCCATATCGGAGTCGGGAGTCGGGAGTTGGGGTCCACGAGTCTCCAGGACGTACACGACCAGAAGGATTCCGGCAAGAATTTCGTTGGTAGTATAACTAATATGCAATCCTTCCGAACTTCCCGCCTGGTGAGATGCAAAAATATACATATGTCTAAAGTGCACAAGAAATCTACTTGATGAAATGTCATATGAAACATGCCTACGCAAAGTTTTGAGAAAAAAAGACTGACAAAGCTCCTCTGACGGCATGATGGCATTGACTTTGTGCAGTTTGGGCTCTTGACAGCGCCAAGTTCACTTCTTCAGAACGTGGCCGGGCCAACCCCAGCTGCGGCAGCCGGGGCTGCACTCTGCTGCTGTGATCTGTATCGCACGTAGCGCCGTGACGGCATCACGCACGCGGTCCGACAGTCCCAACCATGACCATACCGATACCGATAGCCGCCACAGACGCCATTGTCCACAGCGCCGTCGGCGTGGCGCTTTTTACGCGGCGGTGCGCCAGTTCCGCCGGGGGTGCAGCAGCTCGTCGTGCGACTTGCTCGGCGGCCGGGCAGGTGGCCGGCCACCGGCGCAGCCTAGCGTGGAACATGTCCTTAACTACCGGATACACACACATCTGTCAGTGACCGGCGGCGGCGGCGGCGCCGGTGCCGGCGCTGCGGCCGCCGCCGCCGCGCCAGCCCGCCGCCGCCGCCGCGCCAGTCCGCCGCCGGGTCCAGCCGCGGCCGCAACATCTGTCGCTCGCGCGCCGCCGCCGCCGCCGCCGCCGCCGCCGCAGTGCTGGCGGTGGCCGCCACCGCGGCGGCATCATCTCCACCGCGTCTGCCGTCTGCCGGCAATGGCACTGGAAGAATTCACGGGGTCTTATCGCACCCGTGGATCGTCAGTGCCGTCGCCGACGGGCGGCAGCTGGCGTCGGCGACCCGACCTGGCTGCCAGCCAACCTGCGTGTCTCAAGAGCGAGTGAGTTGCCACGCTTCTGGACGGCCGGCTGCTGTGACTGCGCTCGGCACGGGTGGGCGGGCCAGCTGTGCGAAACAGACGTCGCTTGCGTGCCGCACACGTCTGGCGCGCTCTCCGGGGAACATGCGTATCACCGTCGCATAGCCTGGTGAGGCGGAAGTCTAGCCGATAAGCTACCCTTCTCCAGTGGGATCTTGTGACGCAGTGGCTTGGAAGCATTCAACATGAGGCATTGGCCTGCCGTGTTTGCCCAGACCGTCTCACCATTACATAAGCAGCTGCGATAAGCTTGCTGCATGAAGCAAAGCTCTAGACAGCTAGGAATAATACTTATCTTGGCTGATGTACGGTGCACTTTATTGATCAGTAGAGGAGTGCGACAATCAGCTGAAATGACACCTACCGCCTCTCTATGAGCAATGGCTGCTGGTTTGTTCTGTACATGACTCGGCGGTAGAGAGGAGGAGCTGGCGCGCGTGCCAGATACGATCGCTGACGGTTCGGTTTGAGGCACACTCGGCGGTACAGAGGAGGAGCTGGCGCGCGTGCCAGATGCGATCGCTGACGGTTCGGTTTGAGGCACACTCGGCGGTAGAGGAGGAGCTGGCGCGCGTGCCAGATGCGATCGCTGACGGTTCGGTTTGAGGCACACTCGGCGGCTTCTGTGACCACGCTGGCTTGTATGTGTGTTCGCGTGCATGCGTGTGAGTGCACCCGCGATAAGAGGCGAGTATTACAGTGCATGTGGCTGCTTGGAGAGGAGCAGAGGTGTTGGACTTGAATCAAATATAATTACCAAGTGGAGAGAGTATTGAAACGTTTCAGGAAACAAAAGTAACTTTACCTCTACGCTCCGAGCATTGCATCATTTATGGACGAACACTAGGCTTTTCTTTTCCCCGAAAGCAAATCCTTTATTTTAGCTTTAGAGCTTATGCTATTTTACACATGTGTATATGAGCTATATCTGTGATGTAATCAGATAGAGATCGAAGCCGGGACGAACAATGTTGAGAACCCGGTACCGCGGTACAGGGTCGCAGGATCTATGCGCAGTTCGCATAAAATACAGATCTCTTCCTTTTAAAAGCATTTGTATTCGCATGGAACCAATTTCCTGGGTCTTGGAATCCTTAACAGTATTGCTGGATCAACAAGCCCGCTCTCAGAAGATGCTACTGGTTCCAAGATTGACGACCATCGAGTTCCTTGCAGTACTTCGCGATCATGCCTGTCATTCCCGGAGCCAGCAAACACATGTTCTCGGTTAAACCCTGCCCTATGATTCGTACTCTGCATTCATTTCGCTCCCACCGTCTTATCAACCACTAGAGTGCGTATGAGGACCAACCCTCTGCATGGACGTCACATTGTACCAGCCGCAGGCAGGCAGACGCCATCACCACCTCCCAAGTGGGCCGCCGCCGGCAGGCCCACCAGGCTCCACCGGCAGCTCTGGTCCTGGTGATGAGCTGCTCACAGCGGGGTCCAGCCGCCGCTGGGAGCGTCACAAAGGCTCCTGCCGGCGGCCGCCGCGCTCTAGCGCGTCGTCGGCGCCGGCCGCCGCCCTTTCACCTTGAAACTATTGACCCCGCGCGTGACCTCTGCGCCCGCCGGCGCGGCGTCGCACCTGACCCGGCCGAGATTCAGCGCAGACGACACGTCGTTTCCGGGCGCCTCGGTTCCGCCGCACGCTGAACGGTCTGTTTGCTCTGGCTGTTGATATAAAGCTGGGACCAAGGTAATTAACTGCGTCGCGGCGGCGGTTTCGGCGCGGTTTGCGCTTGGCGCACGTCGCACCGACTGGCACGGATGACGGTGGGGGAGGCTAATGAGGGTGACGGTAGCTGACCAGGGCGTGGGAGCGGCTGCCGGGGTCACGGATGGGGTCATAAGAGCGCTATTACAGACAGGACCACTGCGTTGGTAAAGGCACAGCTGAACCAGCGTCGAATAGTGCAACCCACTCGCCGGCTCAAGACCTTCCCGGATACAGCACGCTAGTGCCTCGGGACACTCCCACCATTATTGCATCTGTGTAGCGCCCTTAGCTCGTCTTTGGGGCGCACTTCAGACGGCACCCAGGCAGCCTCTTTCTGGCCCAAACACACGCTACAAGGGAGCCCTAGGATGTCCTTGATTCTCACCCTCATAACACATGGTGAGCGCACTCAAGACGAACTTGGTGTACTTCTCGGACACCGAAGGCGCCCCGTGAAGTGTACAATGCCTACATAAGCTACCGGCATCAGAGCACCATAGGCGATCCAAAAAGTGGATGGGACGAGCCAAACTCGTCCCTACGCCGTCCCTGTCTACGTCATTGATCCTCCAGCTCTCGTAGTCCAGAATGATGGACATCCTCGGCTCCTCCCAGCCCCTGCGGTCCGGACTGCCAGGTCCCCCAGCTCCCGTGGACCAGACTGATGACTTCTCCAGTCCCAATGGTCCTGACTGATGGATCCTCCGGTTCTTGTGGTCCTGAATGATAGACCCTCCCCAACTCCTCCCAGCTTCCGTAGTCCTGGCTGATGGGTTCCCCATATCCCGTGGCCCTGGCTGATGGGTTCCAAGCTACCATGGTTCTGGCTGATGGGTCCCAGCTCCCGTGGTCACGACTGATGGGTCCCCAGCTCCCGTGGACCAGACTGATGGGTCCCCCAGCTCCCATGGTTCTGGCTGATGGGTCCCCCAGCTCTCGTGATCACGACTGATTGGCCCCCCAGCTTCCGTCGACCAGACTGATGAGTTCTCCAGTCCCTATGGTCCTGACTGATGGGTCCCCCAGCTCCCGTGGTCCTGACTGATGGGACCCCAGCTTCCACGCAGGTCCAGCGCCAAACGCCACCTTTTGACAGACATAGAAATACCATCAGACCTCCCTTACTGATCGGAAATAAGTGCACCCATGCCAGAAGGTCTTCTGCTTGTGTCATACGAGCCTCGTGAAAAATAAAACAAAACGAAGCGGTACGGTCCTGCTGGTAGATGTACGCCAGCTGCCAATGCTGAGAACCTACTGGTGTGGGAGAGGTGATTGAGTGTGGCTCATTTGGGTAGCGCTGCTGGGAGTGGTTCCGTTATATGGAGGCATAGAACCATGATAGAGGCATAGAACCACGAGGAATATAAACATGAGGAACATAACCATGAGGAAGAAAGTGATGATGTCTAAACTTACGTCCTGTCCGACGTCACAATCCGGGGAAATGTAGAAAGCACAGTTTACACTGTATCGATTCCGCCTTCCTTTTGGTTTATTCCAAGATTCACTGACCTACGGTGATGTACCAACTCTTACTAAACTGCTGGATGTTTAAGCAATTAAATCGCAGATGAGTTCAGTAATGTATGTTGTCAGAGAAAGTGTTATTTACAGGTGTAATTTCCTCCGCAGCCGAGTCTCGGCTTCCATTGCTCCAGCATCACCGTGGGGTGAAGCTCCTCCGGCTATGCCATAACTGGACCCCAACAGCAAGAACGGCAGCAGGCATGCCTTGCCAGGCAATCCTAGTTAACGAGCTTGACATGCAGGAGTGGTGTAGCTGGTATTTTAGCTATATCGTAGCCAAACGTGGATGCACTTTCCACTCGCTCAACATCCACTAGCCGAGGCCCTGAAACCAAATCCTACCAGATACAAACGGAAACAAGCAAAAGCGAGAGATTGACGCAGGTTGCGGTAGTATCACGGTATGACGTCATCACTGTGTCACGGTATCACGATATAACGGCATCACGGTATGACGGCATCACGATATGACAGCATCACGGTATGGCGGTATCACAACACGCGATCCAAGCTGGACGCACGCCACGTATGGGCTTATGCAGCCCAAGTATCGTAGGCGCCGACCCTGGTGCCGTGTGTGTCGGCCCTGGTGCCGTGGGTGGCAGTCCTGGTGCCGTGGGTGTCGGCCCTGGTGCCGTGGGTGTCGGCCCTGGTGCCGTGGGTGTCGGCCCTGGTGCCGTGGGTGTCGGCCCTGGGCGCCGGTGTTCGGCCCTGGTGCCGTGGGTGGCAGTCCTGGTGCCGTGGGTGGCAGTCCTGGTGCCGTGGGTGTCGGCCCTGGTGCCGTGGGTGTCGGCCCTGGGCGCGAATGATCAACTCTGGTCGAAGCGCCCTAAAGCCAAAATAACTAACGTGCCGTGGGTGTCGGCCCTGGTGCCGTGGGTGTCGGCCCTGGTGCCGTGGGTGGCAGTCCTGGTACCGTGGGTGTCGGCCCTGGTGCCGTGGGTGTCGGCCCTGGTGCCGTGGGTGTCGGCCCTGGTGCCATGGGTGTCGGCCCTGGTGCCGTGGGTGTCGGCCCTTGTGCCATGGGTGTCGGCCTTGGTGTCATGGGTGTCGGTCCTGGTGCCGTGGGTGTCGGCCCTCGTGCCGTGGGTGTCAGCCCTGGTGCCGTGGGTGTCGGCCCTGGTGCCGTTGGTGTCGGCCCTGGTGCCGTGGGTGTCGGCCCTGGTGCCGTGGGTGCCGGTCCCGCTCGACACGGACACCAGCAGATGGTTGAGTCTGCTGACGTCACGATTCCGTTTGTCAACACCAGCGGCGCTCGGCGGGACGTGTTCCCGAACACCGCCGCGCTCGGGCTGTTCCAGAGCGCTGGACGCCGCAGTCGTGTCCGGAGTTGTTGCGGGCTCTTTGGCCCAGAGCTGGCCGGAGTTGTTGCGGGCTCTTTGGCCCAGAGCTGGCGCGGGGCTGTGCTGGCGGACCGCGTCGTGCCGGGCACTGCATGTACGTAGGCGATTCGAATGCGACGCCGGCAGGTTCCACGCCGGAGCGCCGGCCGGCGACCGGATAGTAATTTCTACTTCCGTGGGTACCGTCTCATCCACGGCTTCCCAGGGCGCCGGTAGACTCGCCTGTGGTCGTTGCTCCGCGCGCTTTCTCACAATTACCGCGGGCCGGCTGCCAGGACCTGTGCAGCTGGCGACCACGCTGCTGCAGCTGGCTGCCGCCCAGCTGCGCGCCAGCTGCGACAGCAGCTGCTCGATGGCCACGCGCGGCGACTGCACTGTGGTCTTGAGGCCGCTGTCACGGCCACGGTCAATATCAGCTGACTGTCGTACAATGCACATCCGTGGACGATGTGAGCGGGTGCAGCACAGACATACCACAGGTACGGCCAGCAATACCACAGACATACCACAGGTCGCCAGCATCCGTGGACGATGTGAGCGGGTGCAGCACAGACATACCACAGGTACGGCCAGCAAGTACAGCCACCAAGTATAGACAGCAGGTACAGAAAGCAAGTACAGACAGCAGGTACAGCCAGCAAGTACAACTGCCTCATTCAAATCCGCAAAAGATGACATCAATAACCTTATGTAACAGAGACTGCTCCAGGGTTTTTAATTTCCGGAATTTAGCGTGAATTAGGCGTCATCATTGCTTTCAAACATTTCATTTTGTGAAATAATACGCTTAGTGTTTCTCCAGATGACAAAATGTGCGCTGTGCATTGTCGGCTGAGAGGGGAGAGATGATGTGATTACTCCCCGCTGTTATATATATCTACCACTCCCCGCCATTGGATCTGTCAGCGAGAGTCTGCAGGTGGCCGCAGGTGGCCGCAAGTGACATGGCTCCGCATTGACTGAGGTGTGCAGGTCTGTATCGGCGGTACATTTGCAGGTGACCGATGTTGCCCTCAGATGACATGGCCCCGCATTGACTGAGGTGTGCATGTCAGTATCTGCGGTACGTGCTGCTTGTATATCATGTGTACCTTGGACTGCAGTCTCAGGCAACTCTCACAGACAGGTGGCCAATGAAGCAGGCTGGTCGTGGGTGTTCGCATGGAAGGCTGTGCACTATGCAGTGGTGCACAGTGATGAGTCGTATTCTCCTGCTCTGGGATATATAGTCTCATCACAGCTGTTATGGGCTGCGATCAGAGCCGTGATCACGACTGTGAGTGGCTGTGATCGGAGCTGTTATCAGAGCTGTGATCAGAGCCGTGGGCGGTTGTGATGAGAGCTGTGAACAGAACTGTGATGAGAGCTGTGCACAGAACTGTGATGAGAGCTGCGATGAGAGCTATGATCACAGTTGTGATGAGAGCTGTGATCAAAGTTGTGATCAAAACCGTGAGCGGCTATGAGCGGCTATGATCAGAGCTGTGATTAAGACTGTCAGTGGCTGCGATCAGGATTGTGTGGCTGTGATCACAGTTGCGTGGCTGTGATCACAGCTCTGATCACAACCCTGATCCCAGCCCTGATCACAGCTCTCTGACCACAGCTCTCTGACCACAGCTCTGATCAGAGCTGTGGTGAGGGCTGTGATCAGGGCTGGGATCAGAGCTGTGGTCAAAGCTGTGATGAGGGCTGGGATCAGGGCTGGGATCAGAGCTGTGGTGAGGGCTGTGGTGAAGCTGTGACCAGGGCTGGGATCAGAGCTGTGGTGAGGCCTGTGATCAGGGCTGGGATCAGAGCTGTGGTGAGGGCTGTGGTGAAGCTGTGACCAGGGCTGGGATCAGAGCTGTGGTCAGAGCTGTGGTGAGGGCTGGGATCAGGGCTGTGATCAGAGCTGTGGTGAGTGCTGGAATCAGGGCTGGGATCAGAGCTGTGGTGAGGGCTGTGATCAGGGCTGGGATCAGAGCTGTGGTGAGGGCTGGGATCAGGGCTGGGATCAGGGCTGGGATCAGAGCTGTGATCAGGGCTGGGATCAGAGCTGTGGTGAGGGCTGGGATCAGGGCTGGGATCAGAGCTGTGGTGAGGGCGGCGATCAGGGCTGGGATCAGAGCTGTGGTGAGGGCTGGGATCAGGCTGCGGGCGGCTGGGCACGGCTCTGACGGCCGGCGGGGAGTGTCGCTTGCTGTGACGTCACTGCGACGCCGCCGTCGTGACGCCCGGTCGTGACGTCACCGTACGCAGGGACTTGCCGGCCTGTCACGACCATGCAGTGGCACCTGGACAAAGGCGGCGCGACACCAGCGCCCGCCGTCCAGCAAGACTTGCTGGGTCATTTCCGATGGCAGTGGCACCCAGGCGCGTTGAGGGCGTCGCCGATCGTGTGGAGCTGGAGGTGCCGGTGACGACTGGCTGGCAGCGAATGTGCCTGCTATGCACCATTGTACAGTGAACACCAAACACCTACACAGCCGACACTCATGGTTAGCTGTCCGTCGGAAATAGACCAGTGCTATTGGGCCGCTTATATTTTGGCAGCTGTCCGTGCGCTTCGAGAGGCTGGCATGTGAACATTCGGAATCACACCTTCCACGTGCAGAAGTTTCGCCTAGGTCTCGCGGTCTTGGTACTCCTGCCCTAGAGAGAACATTCCGAGCTTGCCTGCTTATCCTACCAGGCTCATCTGTCTGCTCCTGACAGACAAGCCACGCATGAAATTGTCACCCACGTTTCAAATTGTCCTCACCTTTTTGCA
Organism: Ashinkailepas kermadecensis; assembly: GCA_034440615.1. NCBI lineage: Eukaryota > Metazoa > Arthropoda > Thecostraca > Neolepadidae > Ashinkailepas > Ashinkailepas kermadecensis. The sequence goes on along the minus strand of JAOTOM010001563.1, from coordinate 44,310 downwards.
ATGATTTGTTTTGCTAGCATTTCATTGAAGCTTGCTCCGCAGAACCAATGACAGCACGACCGCTACATTTGGACCGATCGGAGAGTCTTTTCGGATCGGGTCGGTGTCGTCCCGATTCGGTGTCGTTCAGCACCGAAGTGCCTGCCACATCGGCTATCTTAGCACACCTGGCACACCTGACACACCTGACACACCTGACACATCCGACCCAGACGCCGACACCGACACACACCAGTGGCCAGTAGCGCGTGTTCCGCGCTGGCACAGCTGTGTGACGCTTCTCACCACCGCCAGTACCGCCACCAGTGCCGTCACCAGTGCCGCCACCAGTGCCGTCACCAGTACCGCCACCAGTGCTGCCACCAGTACCGCCACCAGTGCCGTCACCAGTACCGCCACCAGTGCCGTCACCAGTACCGCCACCAGTGCTGCCACCAGTACCGCCACCAGTGCCGTCACCAGTACCGCCACCAGTGCCGCCACCAGTGCCGCCACCAGTGCCACCACCAGTGCTGCCACCAGTGCCGCTACCAGTGCTGCCACCAGTGCCGCCACCAGTGCCGTCACCAGTGCCGCCACCAGTGCCGTCACCAGTACCGCCACCAGTGCTGCCACCAGTACCGCCACCAGTGCCGCCACCAGTGCCGCCACCAGTGCCGCTACCAGTGCCGCTACCAGTGCCGCTACCAGTGCCGTCACCAGTGCCGCTACCAGTGCCGCCACCAGTGCCGCCACCAGTGCCGTCACCAGTACCGCCACCAGTGCCGCCACCAGTGCCGCCACCAGTGCCGCCACCAGTGCCGCCACCAGTGCCGCCACCAGTGCCGCTACCAGTGCCGCCACCAGTGCCGCTACCAGTGCCGCTACCAGTGCCGCCACCAGTGCCGCCACCAGTGCCGCTACCAGTGCCGCTACCAGTGCCGCCACCAGTGCCGCCACCAGTGCCGCCACCAGTGCCGCCACCAGTGCCGCCACCAGTGCCGCCACCAGTGCCGCCACCAGTGCCGCCACCAGTGCCGTCACCAGTACCGCCACCAGTGCCGTCACCAGTACCGCCACCAGTGCCGCCACCAGTACCGCCACCAGTGCCGCCACCAGTGCCGCCACCAGTGCCGCCACCAGTGCCGTCACCAGTACCGCCACCAGTGCCGCTACCAGTGCCGCCACCAGTGCCGCCACCAGTGCCGCTACCAGTGCCGCCACCAGTGCCGCTACCAGTGCCGCTACCAGTGCCGCCACCAGTGCCGCCACCAGTGCCGCCACCAGTGCCGCTACCAGTGCCGTCACCAGTGCCGCCACCAGTGCCGCCACCAGTGCCGTCACCAGTGCCGTCACCAGTGCCGCCACCAGTGCCGCCACCAGTGCCGCTACCAGTGCCGTCACCAGTGCCGCCACCAGTGCCGCTACCAGTGCCGTCACCAGTGCCGCCACCAGTGCCGCCACCAGTGCCGCTACCAGTGCCGCTACCAGTGCCGCTACCAGTGCCGCTACCAGTGCCGCCACCAGTGCCGTCACCAGTGCCGCCACCAGTGCCGCCACCAGTGCCGTCACCAGTGCCGCCACCAGTGCCGCCACCAGTGCCGTCACCAGTGCCGTCACCAGTGCCGCTACCAGTGCCGCTACCAGTGCCGCCACCAGTGCCGCTACCAGTGCCGCTACCAGTGCCGCCACCAGTGCCGCCACCAGTGCCGCTACCAGTGCCGTCACCAGTGCCGCCACCAGTGCCGCCACCAGTGCCGCCACCAGTGCCGCCACCAGTGCCGTCACCAGTGCCGTCACCAGTGCCGTCACCAGTGCCGTCACCAGTGCCGTCACCAGTGCCGTCACCAGTGCCGTCACCAGTGTCGCCACCAGTGCCGCCACCAGTGCCGCCACCAGTGCCGCCACCAGTGCCGCTACCAGTGCCGCTACCAGTGCCGCTACCAGTGCCGCTACCAGTGCCGCTACCCCACAGCTGCACTGCCGGTGGTCGTTGCCGGCGCGCTCCACTGACTGGAACGATCTAGACGTTCACAGTCAGCAGCACTCAGCAGGATGCCGCTGTCGTTCCCCATCAGCACCACTCAGCAGCATGAAGCTGACATTCCCCGTCAGCAGCACTCAGCAGGATGCAGCTGTCGTTCACCATCAGCAGCACTCAGCAGGATGCCGCTGACGTTCCCCGTCAGCAGCACTCAGCAGGATGCCGCTGACGTTCACCATCAACAGCGGCACCCAGCAGGATTCTAGAAGTATTAGTCGTTTATATTAGTTATGGGCTGAAACTTCGCCCACGTCAACAGGGGCTGCTATGAGTCACGCTATCACGACGACGTGTGAGGCTTCAGTGACGATGGTGTTCGCACCACACCACACCACACCACACACCACACCACACCACACCACACCACACCACACCATGCCACACCACACCACGCCACACCACACCACACCACACCACGCCACACCACACCACACCACACCACACCACACCACACCACACCACACCACACCACACCACACCACACCACACCACACCACACCACACCACACCACACCACACCACACCACACCACACCACACCACACCATCCACACCACACCATACCACACCACACCACCCACCTACCACACCACACCATACCACACCACACCACGCCACACCACACCACACCACACCACACCACACCCACCATGCCACACCATACCATGCCACACCACACCACGCCACACCACACCACACCACGCCACACTACACCACACCACACCACACCACACCACACCACACCACGCCACACCACACCACGCCATACCACACCACACCACACACCATGCCACACCACACCATGCCACACCACACCACGCCACACCACACCACGCCACACCACACCACACCACACCATACCACACCACACCACACCACACCACACCACGCCACACCACACCACACCTTGCCACACCACACCACACCACGCCACACCACACCACACCACACCACACCTTGCCACACCACACCACACCACGCCACACCACACCACACCACACCACACTACACTACACTACACTACACTACACTACACTACACCGAACCCGCCTCCGCATGCAATCTGGCTAGTGTTCGTGTTACACCGTTCACCAGCATATTCGCCCTGATCAGATGCAATCGCACTGCCCACAGTGGATGATGATTCCGACATTTTGAAGTTCGTAAAATTGTAATATTTACTCTGCAAAGCTGCATTTCAAGAATTGGTAGAGCAACAGGACAATTCATCTCATTGTAAGCATAATCAGATTTTCTAGTTAGCGCTACATGGTGAACAAATCGTTCTCTTCCCGTTTGCCAGGGAAGGAACATTCCTCTCTCAATCAGATGGGAACAACTGCCCGTGGGTGGTGTGGCGTTGTGACAAAGCCTCGGTGTCGAAAAATAGCTGGCATGTTTGCGTCAGAATGTTCAGGTATGTTTTGAGACGTTCACCTGACATTCTGGCGTTCATCATCATCGGCGGCAACCAGCACGATGACGCTTTGGCTTATGAAACAACTCGGTTCTGCCGAATGACACAAACGCATACGTTGAGTGGTCTGGAATTGACAGTAACCACATCGCTGGAGAAGCAGACAAGCCAGCTGCTGTCGCAGGCTCGGGTGGCCAGAACTGCCGTCACGTGTGTTGGGGTGGACTGCGTGGCAGCTGCAGCCGATAAGACGTGGTGCTTACACCGACAGATAGCGGTCACCCGCCCAGAACGACCGGAAGCCAATTTCCTCGTATGATCACATTGTGTCGGTGCCAAATTATGAGAGCGTCCCGGGGCCGGCGGCCGCGCGTCCGACCGTTCGCAGCGGCCGGAAGCGTGGCGTCCCACCTTCACCTGGCGACGCCGCCGGCGCCGGAAAGACGCCGCCGGCCGTGCCGGCCAGACGACTGGCAAGGTCGACCGGGTCGGTATACGGTGCCGAGTGATACAGCTGCCGCCTGCTGACTGATTGGTCCCCGAACCGGCCAGACGGAGACCGGCGGAGACCGGTGGAGACCGGCACCGGGGCCGGTCATCAGAACACACATGCCACCGATGGTCAGCTGGTGTGAGTGACCGCCGCCGCCGCCGGCGGCACTGACCCGTTGCCAGCAGCGGCCCCGGCCCGCCGCCACCGACGCCGCCGGCCGCCATTTTGGCAGCTTCAAAGTCGGGCGTCGAGTCACGCGACTGTACAATCATGTCTAATGGATGGAGGGGCCGTGGCTGCCGGCGCAACGTCGGCTGCCGCCCACGGCGCGTCGGGCACGACGGCGACGGGGCGGGGGCGGGGCGAGGGCGTGGGCGTGGCCTCCTGTGACGTCGACAGGCACAGCGAGGCGGATATCAATCCATACATGCCAGTGAAAGCGAGGTATTTATTTAGATGCTGATCTTTATATCATGTTGTATTTATTCATACTGCACGCTGTTCAATGACGGGATACACATGTGAACATGGCTGTGCAGTGTGCGCGCATGGCTGTGCACATGCGTACACACTAAAGCATACCCTGTGACACATATGTGGACGCTGTATGTGGGTTGGATGTGGTGAATGTCGATGAATATGTTTGGGTGTTTCAGCATCATGTGTTTAAATGTCACAATTAAACGCAACAGTCACAGGTCTGTCACACCACACCAGTCACAGGTCACAGGTCACAGGTCACAGATCACAGGTCTGCCACACTACTGGCATCACGATTCCAAGTGTTCGACCCCCTGCCATTGAAGCAGGCTCTCAAGGATCGAAGTGTAGATACGTCACACTATCTTGATATGAACTTCAACGTGTTTTGTGTCCGACAGTGGTTCCCCAAAATACGCGCCCTTCGATATCTCACCAGCTGGATCGACAGGATCGATTGGATCGACTAGATCAACTGGATGGAACGGCTGCAGCGAATGCTCGTGCAAACGAGGTCGGTTTACCGTCCCCCACCTGGTGACGTCACTGCCCAGCACCGGCTACCACAGGCCCTTCCCGCAGCTCCAGCTACCGCAGCCCATCCCCTCAGCCCCATCTACAGCAGCCCTCCCCGCAGCACCAGCTGCCACAGCCCTCCCCGCAGCACCAGCTACCACAGCCCTCCCCGCAGCACCAGCTGCTACAGCCCTCCCTGCAGCCCCAGCTACCACAGCCATCCCCGCAGCCCTAGCTACCACAGCCCTTCCCGCAATCCCAGGTACCGCAGCGCCTTCCCGCAACCCTCCCTGCAGTCCCAGGTACCGCAGCGCCTCCCTGCAGCCCTCCCTGTAGCCCTCCCTGTAGCCGTAGCTGCCGAAGCACCAGCTGAGCTATTGATTTTGCCAGATTGACTTTGTAGACCACTAGCCGGTTGGCGACCATCGAGCTGTTTTGGCGGAGTTGGTGGTCATTGGACGGACGGTCGTCAGACCAGTGGCCGCCGTCGGCCCTGCCGTTGTCAGCCCTGCGCCATCGACACTGCACCATGACCATCACCAGTGGCGACACTACATCATCAACACTACACCATGCCAATCACCAGCAGCGACACTACACCATCGACACTACACCATGATCATCACCAGTGGCCACCGTCGGCTGTTGTCAGCCCTGCGTCATCGACACTACACCATGACCATCACCAGTGGCGACACTACATCATCAACACTACACCATGCCCATCACCAGCAGCGACACTACACCATCGACACTACACCATGATCATCACCAGTGGCCACCGTCGGCTGTTGTCAGCCCTGCGCCATCAACACTACACCATGACCATCACCAGTGGCGACACTACATCATTGACACTACACCATGATCATCACCAGCAGCGACACTACACCATCGACACTACACCATGATCATCACCAGCGGCCACCGTCGGCTGTTGTCAGCCCTGCGCCATCAACACTACACCATGACCATCACCAGTGGCGACACTACATCATCGACACTACACCATCATCATCACCAGCAGCGACACTACACCATCGACACTACACCATGATCACCACCAGCAGTGACATTACACCATCGATACTACACCATGACCATCACCAGTAGCAACACTACATCATCGACACTACACCATGACCATCACCAGTGGCGACACTATGTACACCATCAACACTACACCATGATCATCACCAGCAGCGACATTACACCATGACCATTAGCAGTACGACAGGCTGTGTGCAGACCACGTGTTAATGACACTATGTAGCGGGCCACGTGTCTGTCAGGAATGTCAGACTGGCAGGGCCAAGTGGTGGAGCCAGCGTTTTATCAAGGGAAGAGCAGGGTAGCGCTCACCACGTGGTCTCCTTCCTCTGTTTAGCGCGGCTACATCCCATCCGGATGGATCTCCAGCAATAAGATCTCTACTCTGTTTCCTTATGGGACTCGATTCTACAACTTAGCTGCATGGCAGGGCTCAGACCGCCAACACACGGGAAGGGGGGGGGGACGACGACACGCTGGCTGCCGCCGCTGGCTGTGCCACTGCAGAGACCACGTGGTTGTCAGGCTGTGTGGAGGCCACACAGCTGTCGGCTGTTGTCAAGCGTGGTGGTATCGGCCGGCTACCTGGCCATCCTGTATCGAGCCGTCCTCGACGGGCGGCCACCCCTCCCAATTACAGCCGCAGACAAACAGTCACGTCGGCTGCAGCACGTCAACTGCACTGTGGACGGCCAACAGACTGGCAGACAGGAGGGCAGACAGGACGGCCCACAGACGGACAGACAGGAGGGCAGACAGGACGGCAGACAGGAGGGCAGGCAGGAGGGCAGACAGGAGGGCAGACAGGACGGCCAACAGACGGGCAGACAGGAGGGCAGACAGGACGGCCAACAGACGGGCAGACATGAGGGCAGACAGGACGACCAACAGACGGGCAGACAGGAGGGCAAACAGGACGGCCAACAGACTGCCAACAGACGGGCAGACAGGAGGGCAGACGGGACGGCCCACAGACGGACATACAGGAGGGCAGACAGGATGGTCAACAGTCGGGCAGACAGGACGGCCAACAGACGGCCAACAGACGGGCAGACAGGAGGGAAGACAGGACGGCCAACAGACGGGCAGACAGGAGGCAGACAGGACGGCCAACAGACGGCCAACAGACGGGCAGACAGGAAGGCCAACAGACGGACAGACAGGAGAGCAGACAGGACGACCCACATACGGGCAGACAGGAGGGCAGACAGGACTGCCCACAGACAGACAGACAGGAGGGCAGACAAATGTTATGCAGGGTGCAGGAAGAGGACAGACAAGAGGGTAAGCAAAGGAGACATAGGAGGGCAGGCAGGGAATAGGCAGGAAGGCAGACGGAGGCAAACAGGAGGGTAGGCGGGGTCAAGTAAGAGAGCAGCCCGAGGCAGATAAGGGATGGGGTGGCAGACTGAAGGTAGGCCATACAGGAGGATGGCCAAGAGAGTGGTCAGGCACGAGGCTGGTCAGGCAGAAGGGTGGTCAGGCAGGACGACAGGCAGGGGCTAGGCAGGAGGTTAGTCAGGCAGGCGGCCAGACCGGCATGTGTCGTGCAGCTGGCACGAGCAGGCTGTACGGTTGACACGGTCGCGTTCCTGGCGGGCCAGCACGGCATGGTATTGGAGACCGACCTTGAGCCGGGCTGGAGCCGGGATAATCATTGGGTATTTATACGTTTATCGACTGCAACCTGGATAATTTGACCAATCGTCGTCATCGTCGACGTCGTCGTCGTCGGCGGAGGCGGCGGCGGCGGCGGCGGAGACGGGTCGATGGCAGCAAGACCGCCGGCCAGCTCTGCATTCCTGCCGGCCGTCGGCCAGCGTTGTGACCCAGCCCGGCGGCGTATTGACGCGGCTGAATAAATCATGCGGTAGGGCGTGGCCTGCGCCGGCGAATATGTGCCGCCACCGGCGGCGGTGAGTCACTGCGGCGGCGGCCGTCGCAGGTGACGCGCGACCCTGCGCCGATGCCGACGCCGACGACCGGCGAGCGGGGCGGCGCGGTGTGACAGGCGCGCGCTGACTGCCCACCAGCGACCGTCGGCCGCCATCTTCGTCCGTCTTCAGTGGTCTGTAGGCGTCCTCACGGGCGGTGATGGAAGCCTCGCGTCTCGGAAGAGGTGACGACGGTCGGCAGGAGCAGGTACTAGATTACACCGTCGACGCGACTGTCAAAGACGTGCCAACTCGTCCGGGCCTTGTCATCGGCCAAGAAGATTCGGTGTAGACGCTCAAGAGGACTCGTGGCTACTGCGCTCGGAACCAGCTCTGCCCAAATTTGTCTGAATATCCTTGGCACTGGAAGAATTCACAGAATGCTTGACTCGTGGGTTCGCTAGTGCCAAAGATAGAGGACATGCATCGTCGTATCGCCGGCAGGTGCCACTTCACGCCGGTCAGTGCGCTTGCTGGAAACAGAGTGCAAATGCTTCACCACTCAAGGTCCCACCGTTCGAGAAAAAAAACAGCAGCCAAAAGCTCGCGTAATGTCCTATCGGAATCAACTTAGGTATGTATTTTTGTCACCATTTAGCATGTTTTAAGGCTGCTATCTGTCGCAACCGTTGGTTAACTCAGCGTCAACTGTGAATGACGTCTGTTTAAGATGGCATGACAGTTATAATACAGTATGTTATCAAACATGAGCGTGGCCAGCAGCTAGCATGGTGCACCAGCCATATTCCATATCCATATGGATCCATGGGTATGGATCCATACCCGTCTGGGGCATGGATCCATACCCAGCTTAACATTGGTTTCTCATCTTTACCCATGTTTCATCATCTCTTTTCGGCTAGAATTTCTCCAAGTTCACAGGCAATATGCTTGAAAGATACTTTCCCTCACGATAAAATGCTCGCGGCGAAGTCACTGGTCTTGCTCTTTAGTCGCTCATGTGTACCAACACATGTTCAACAAATGCATTCACTTCGTTGGAATGCGTATGCGAGTTGTCGAATGTCGTATGCGAGTTGCCGAATGTCGTATGCGAGTCAGAAATGCATAGTTGAGCTAAGTTTGTGCCGATGAAAACCATCTTCATCCGTCCTTCTTGCATTGATCTTCCCGATTACATTCGTCGAGATGGCTCCGTAGATTGTCCGAAGTCTGGTGGATTTGAACCTCGTGTCTATCAGTGATTGGCGGAAATTTCGTCCACGTGGGCTGGGTCTGCTATTAGTCGCGCTATCAGGATGATGTGTGAGGTCTCAGCGACTATGCTGACCACACCACACCACATCACACCACATTGGTGCCACCGCGCGGCACCAGTAAGGCACCAGGGTGTCATGTGGAGGCACACTGGTGGCTCTGCATACCGTCTGACCTGTTCGCTTTGCACCGTTCACCGGTATCTAGGCACAGACTAGATGCAATCCCTCTGTAGAGGGTGGACGGTGAGGCTGACATTGCGGTGTTCGTAAGATTGTACTCTTATCCATGCAAAACTGCATTTGACAAATTGTTAGACCAACCGGACTATTCAACTCATCTAAAGCATAATTCCGATTGCTTATTTCGCCTATATGGCCACCAAATTATCCTCTTGTTTGCCAAAGGAGGTACTATACTCTGTCAGATGGGAACGTTGTGGGTGGTGTGGCGCTGTGAAAAGACAAATCTAGTATTTGTGTAAAACAAGACCGACAGTCGGAAGACATCACTCATCGACTGTGTACAAATTGAACCCATGCATCGGTGTTAGAGGACGAAGCCATCATCCGTGTTAGCGGGCGGACTCTTTGTCAGAGGACGTATCCAATCATCCATATTAGCGGGCGAACCCCGTGTCAGAGGACGTATCTTCATCGATGTCGGCGAGTGGACATCATGTCAGAAGAAGTGCAAGTTGATAATCCAATGACCAACGCCAAAAGGCAAATGCCATTGCGGAGAAGTACTAGTCCCTTTCAATTGTCATTATTTTGCGCTTGTTCCTGATAGTTCTCTGGTTTGGGAGAACTAATGGTTAGTTTTTAGTTCTCCCATTACCACTAGTGATCGAGGTCAGGTGAAAAACAGAATGTGTCAGAGGACGTACCTTGTGTCCGAGAAGAGTGCGGCGCGACTGCTTGCCAGAGGATGTGCGCAGCTGTTCCGCAGGTGCGTGACGACGGAATTTGCGCAGCTGGTCCGCAGGTGCACAACAGAGTTTGAACGGGACACATTTTCAAGTCTGGCCCGTCCCACATCCGTCCCACATCCGGACCCACAAGTCTGGCCCGTCCCACATCCGGAACCACAAGGTTCGGACTTTGTGGACTATCTGAACCCGTCTACTTTGCTATGGATGTAGCCCACACCCAACCCCGTCGGGTCACCACATACAAGCTATTTTTGCCATTTCAGATTATCATGGCTAATTTGATCTGGCCCTGCTATCTAATATCTCTGACATTGAAAGACTGGTCTCGGTGATGGTGCAGGTCATACATTAATATCATTAGTTGGGAAATTTTTATCTTTTCATTTCTTTTTAAACACAGGTTTGAGTTATCTCTACCAAACGGTAGAATAACGGCTGGGCAGGGTAGGTGGATTTTGCAATTCCTTGCCCTTGCCAATAAGAAAAGACATGACACTCCGTGAGCTGCTACACATTACTGTACTAACAACATAACCTTATCTAACTGAGACAAACATAGCCAAACGTGCTTACACCTACTCAGCGAGGGCACTTTTCATGACCTTATTGATCTTCAGGGCTTGAAGGAGTTGTCTGCAATCAGATGAGCAGTGATGTCCGCTTTGACAATGCTGTCTGCGGAAATATTTTCCTCGTGTCAAGAATACAAACCTGGGAAGCACATTCCATACATGACAAGAACAGTGTTTGTCCTGCATGTTTATGATCCAGAACAGCATGATCTCCAGGATGTCATGCCAGCTTTCTGGCCATCAGATGAATGAAGGTGCTTGAAAATGACTGCAAACTGTTTGATAAGCATGCCTGAAGTGACTTAAAAGTTTTTGATATAAAGAATAGTATAAATATCCTCTCAAATCTGGAATTCCCTAATATTTTATTCTGCAAATCCAGAATAAAAACAAATCCAAGCCTGGGTGTCATCACAACGTCATCAAATTTCACTCATGGGATCAAGCGAGTAGTCAATTTCCCACTGATCATTCCACAATGACATGAATCACAAGTAAGTCAACATACATGCCAGGTGGTTGCCAAAAATAGTAAAAAATGCGAAATAAATACGAAATAAGAGCCCATATGTCGAAGCATTTATGGCAGATTACCTACATCCGGACAAACGCTTCAATGACGATATGGTATACAGCGACGCACTGATATCCAACAGGTTTTTGGCAACTGATACAGAACTGCCATCAGTTGGTCACAATGTTTTGCCAGAGATGTTGGCATTGAATAGAACACATGATATAAAATTGAATGCATTTTTATCGAATTGCTCTCCAATTCCTGAAGTCTCTTTCTGGTCATCCTAGCCGGGATATTTTAGCACGGTTTGATATGCACGCTACTTTGGATGCGCAGGGCATAGGCGTGACGTGGCCGCAGGTGTGACATTAGGTGTGCTAATAATTTGATTGAGCACCATTCGAAGATCGCATTAGCCGTGATTACGCCGACTTTCTGCTACTTCTCACAGGCCCAGCAGCAGGATAGAGCGAATTGGCCAGGCATAATGATAAGCATATACTAACAAAAACACATCATTTAAATTCCCACAACAGCTTAATACCATTTTTTTTTAAATTGATGATGCTTTTCAGATCAGAAACTTAGCTGTCCAGTGTATGGTATACCTGCTGATATCGATAAAAATCTGGACCCTGTGTAAAAAATCTGACATGCTTGCGTCAGAAGAGGTATTTAAATGTTCGTGTTCGAAGCTGAGTGCTCTTGCTAGTAAAAAAAAATCCTTGCTCGCTGTGTAAAAATTGGACTCCAGTGCGCTGTTTTGGTAGCCAAAGCAGCTGACGCGCCCACAAATCCCAACTACACACGGTCTCCAGTGTCGGTGTTAGAGGACTACCGTCCATGTCAGCGGCGGTGGACCCTGTGTCAGAGGACGTATCTTCATCGATGTCAACGAATGGGCACCATGCCAGAGAATGTGCAAGACGAGAATCCAAGGGCCAACGCCAAAAGGCCCAGCCCTTGCGCAGGAAAACTAGGTCACTTTAATAGCATACATTTTGCGTTTATTTTCATTAGTTCTTCGACTCTAGATCGAGGCCAAGTAACGGACATAATGTGTTAGAGGATGTATGTTGTGTCCGAACAGAGTGTGGCGTGCTGTCCGTGCGAGAGGATGTGCGCAGCTGTCAGGTGCGCAGCTGTCGCGCAGGAGTGCGCGACGATTGGAGGTGCGCAGCTGTTCCGAAGGTGCACGACAGTCACCGCTCAGACCTGTCACTCAGAAAAAGCTGACGTGCCAACACCACCACCGCTGCCCAGCAGAACGGAGCTGAAATATAAACACCGCTGCCCATGGGGCACTGGAACGGAGCTAAAATAAAAACACCGGTACCAGGGGGCACTGGAACGGAGCTAAAATGAAAACACCGACGCCCAGCGCAGCAGCGGACACTAAAGAACAGGTGTAGCATTTAAAGCGGGAATTAAGAGTGCCCATACAGTATATAGTATAAGATTATTAAGCAACACAGTTCTGAGACTTAACAACCGCCACAGGGTCCCAGCTGGATATACAGTATGTATACATATATGGGGGTATACAGTCTGATAATAGGTAATACATCATCGGAATATAGGCTGAAATCAAGATAGCTCTCCGATATAAGAAGCGAAAGAGGACTGTAGCGCACTAATCAATGTTATGTACAAAGTTCACAAGAATTACTTCCAAAGTTTGTCAGGTATTTGTTTGCGAAACATTTGAATGGCTTTCCAATAATTAATGATACTCGTTCATTGATTCCCGTGTCAACTTAAAGGGTTTCAGATAGATTATAGGTGTCCAACCATCCGTAACAATGAAGATTGAAATAGCTACCAGGCCGAACCATAAGGTCGGGCGCGCTACTGGTAAGGGTCCGTGACCCAAGCCAGGCCAGGGCCCTCCTCCAGCTCAGCCTTCCCTGTTGAGGTGGTCGTCGCCGACCGCCTCAACAACTCGTTTGTGACGGTGTACGCCCCGGAGCTGGCACACCTCCTAAACGAGGATCTCCTGGAGGAACTGACCCCCCAGGGGGTATGCGAAGTCGTACGACTTGGACGCCCCTCCGCTCAACCCCGAGCCCGTTGCTCAAATTGGGGTACAGGTCGCTGGCCCCGCCGAGGCACCTCCACGCAGGGTACCTGCGGTACCCTTGCCGCCCGTGGACCCCACCCCCAAACGCTGCGGATTTTGCCAGCGGTATGGCCACCACAGTGGTGTCTGCCGCGCCCGCAACCCGGTGTGCGGCCACTGCGCGGAGGCCCACCCCACGGCCCAGTGTGACGCCCAGGAGCCACGCTGCGCAGCCTGCGCGGGCCCGCACCCCGCCTCGTACCCCCGCTGCCCAGTCTGGCTGGCTGCAAAGGAGCAGCAGCACCAGCGACTGACAGCCCCTCCAGCACCGTCCGCGACGCCTCTTCGTCGCGGGCGCTGCGTCGCGAGGGGTCGATCCCTCCGCCTGGGATCGACCCCTCCTCCAGCCCCTCTGGCCGACCCCGGCCGAGGCGACCGGCCACCCGTTGCCCCGTGTGCCCAGGCACATCGAGCACTCGCCTTCCCCCTCCAACCCCGCACCGACCTCGCGCCCTACTCCCCTCGCAGGCGCCTCCGCCCCCCCCCTCCCGAGTCGAACGGCCGTCGCGCCCCCTCGGGATCGGGCCTCCCCGTGCCTCCCCTCCCGGACCGTCCCGGTCCCCCTCTCCCCATCCACCCTCTCGGGCTCAGACCTCCCCCGCGACGCCCCCTCAGGACCGCTACTGTCCCTCCGTCTCCCTATCTCTGCTCTCACAGGACAGCTCTGGCCCCCCTTCGCCCTCTCAGCCCCCCCCCCACCAGGGACCCAAAGCAGACAGGAACACCAGAGTCGTCCGATTATGAATCGACGACTCTGTCCCATCATCACCACCACACACGCGGCTGCGGGAGCGTGATCACCACCATTAATGCAGACACCCACCACTGAATTCTTGCTCCAATGGAATACGAGGTCACTCATATCCCACTGGGCAGAATTCAAGGAATATATCATAAAAATAAACCATTGATTGCCGATGTCCAGGAGACCCGATGGCGCGACAATGATCCGTATAATTATAATATCTTTGGTATATTGGATGGTATGGATCCATATCATTGTAATATCCCTCTATACCCACAACAGAAATTCTACACCCCGCGGCGGCGGGGTTGCCTTATTTATCTCAGACATCCTCCTCCATCGCCAGATCAACATTGTCAGTAACCTAAATTGTATTGCCGTTTCTGTCCAAATCGCACAACTAGAGCTCACTGTACTCTCTTTATCTTCCCCGTCCTCCTACGCTATCCTTAGCTTCTGTGACCAACCCTTCGGTCTTCTTCCACACCCCTGTTTGGTGCTGGGCGACCTTAACGCCAACCACTAGGCGTGGGGCTGTCACACCACATCTCCTCGCGGACACCACATTGAAACACTTCTCAACACCCACAACATGGTCTTTTTAAATGACCAAACACCCACCCACAACACAGGCATCGCCCCGTTCCGTCCATCTGCCATAGACCTGTCTTTGGCTTCGGCCTCCGTCTCACCCCTCTTTTCTTGGCACGTACAACCCGACCCCCTTTTTATCGATCACTCTCCCATTCATATCATACTTGAACGCTCAGCCCAGTCTCGAGATTACTCATTTCTACCCTGCTGGAACGTTCGCGAAGCGAAATGGCCATCTTTCTCCCAGGAAATGGACACTGTCTTCTCTCCTCACTCTCACCCCCAATTTCAGCATTTCTTCATACCATATTACTCGCGGCAGAAAATCATGTCCCCACACTCGTCGCTCCCCCGGTCGTCACCACGTGCCGTGGTGGAACAACGAGTGTCAACGCGCCGTCGTCCTACGGCGGTGGGCTGAGCGGGAATTTCGGAAACAAATATCACCCCACAAAACATGTTGGAATCCCACGAGACTCAAAATACGTTGTCAGCAGATTACCCGTGCCGCCAAATAACGCAGCCGGCAACTCTATTCGAACTCATTGAATCGTTTTACCCCATCGGCAAAATTTGGACCCAAATTCGCTTCTTCGCAAATGGCAGATCCCCACACCGCGGATTCCCACAACTGACAATTAACCAACGCCGCATCACAGAGTCCTCAGACGTCGCGGAACACTTTGCCACCTATTATGCTGATGTCTCCTCAAGTGCACGATACTCGCGACACACCGCCGATTTCCTACACAACGCTCCCGCCACCATAGGCGTAGGAATAAAGTCATAAAGTCATAAAGTGTTAAGGCTTAATAAGAGCCACAGAGGCCCACCTGGGTTAAGCCTATCTAGAAAAGGTACTAGAAATGTACATACTCTCACCCCAATCAATCCCTTATCTCAAGTTCCTAGGGAGCTATATATCCCAGCCTATCTAGCACCATTCACTTGCTATTGCATAACACACTCAACAATTACAAACTCCTCCCATCATACCCATTGTGCTACCATAGTCAATCTCATCAGTATCACATCCAGAAGAAAGGTGCTGAATCCACTGCTAGGTACACCCTATATAAAGTTATAAAGCGTTTAGACTTAATAAGAGACCCAAGGGCCCATCCAGTTAAGTCTGTAAATGGAAGATACCGTAAGCCTGGTAAAAAGACCCACCCCAACTATCCCACATCCTGAGGAAACCAGTCCACCAATATCCCACACACCTATCAATGCCTATCTACCCTAGCTATCCAGCCCTATTCCCCTGATCGCTCTTAACACATGTGGATTTAATAATTATCAATAATCTTCCAATTGCATCCATGCCTGCTTAAAGGGGTCTGTGCCGTGCACACTTACTTAACATAAATCTCACCCCATCCATCACAAATTAGAACTTAAAAACAAGATTTTCCTGTTTAAAAAATTTGTCCACCCTACTTTTAAATACATTTAATGAGGAACTCCCCACAACATCAGCAGGCAGCCCATTCCACTGATCAACAACCCTTTGACTGAAGACCTGTTGTCGCTTAACTGTCCTACACCTCAACTTGTCTAACCTGAATTGATGACCCCTATGTGATATTCTAAACTGTAGAGCGCCATTCAAATTGACCTGGTCTAGTCCTTTAACAATTTTGTACATTTGAATCATCAATCACCCTTAACCCTCGCACGGCTGGTGGTCTGAGCCACCTTCGCCAGGCTGGGGTAGATACATACCCCCCCCCCCCGGTATCTCACGAACCAAGCAAGATAGAACGAATCTGAAAATTGCATCGCATAGCTCGAACAAATTCCAGTCGAAAGTACTTCGGTAGTTTTTACGCTAGGATTTGAACTTAACCCTCGCACAGCTGAAGGGGGTAGATACCTACCCCACCAAAGTTTTCCCGCGACAGCGGGAAAACGGCGCGCGGCAGGACGCTGAAATTTGGCATACCTTACAATTAGCTATTTTACAATTACAATTAGCCAAAAACTCGAAATGAAAATTTTCGAAATTTAGGATTTTCAAAATTTGGGATTTGTAAAATTTTGGAATTTTGCATTTTTTCTTTTTTAAATAGGTATACGAACCAAAAATATGACGTTCTAAGTCAACTTAGCATTATACAAAAGTCCATAATTTGTCTGCAATGTTGATGTTAGTTTAGATAGAACTACAAAGTGCAAAAAATGACGTCATCAAAAAATCAAAATTCGAAAATTCTGAAATTGTACGTTATGGCGCTCAGTCACGATAAGTAAACCCTGAAAGTGTCATTGTAATATCTTTATTATTGAAGGCGTGGCGACTGCTTAAATATTTTTGGAGGTGACCTAACTTGACCCGCGATAACTCGGTGACCTTTGATGACCCGACCAGATTTTTTTTTAGAACATGTAAAAATAGCTAATGGTGGGTATGCCAAATTTCAGCGCGCTTCCGCGCGCCATTTTCCCGCTATCGCGGGAAAACCTTAGGGGGGGGGGAATAGGTATCTACACCCGCGCAGCCGTGCGAGGGTTAATCTCCTATACTTGAATGAGTACATATCTAATGCCACAAGCCTTTCTCCATATTCTAAGTTACCTATTCCACTGATGAGTCTAGTTGCCTTGCGCTGCACTCTTTTTAACATATCTATATCTTTTTCTAGGTAGGGGCTCCATGCTTGTACAGAATATAAGTGGGGTCGCACATATGCTAAGTACAGTTTTTTTCACGACTTCCTTGCTCTTATATATCACACTTCTATTAATGAGTCCCAGCATTCTGAGTGCTTTGTTCCTAGCTGAGATACATTGTTTTTCTGCTTTAAGGTCTTTTGAAACCAACACACCTAAGTCCCTTTCCTATTCAATAACATCTAGTTCCCTCCCTCCCATTGTATACCTAAAGTTTCAAGCACAATTGGTCCACTGGAAGTAAATGGGACTATATTGAGTGAGGATGGTGAGGTTGTTGAGGAGCTGAGCAAGCAGTTTAAATCAGTGTTTACAGTGGAGGATGTGACTAATCTGCCAACCGTGAACCACAGTTCAGTGACAGGTGATCAGATACACGATGTTGATTTCATTGATAGTGATGTTGTCTTCAATTATATCAGAAAAATAAAGCCAAACAAGGCAGCAGGACCTGATGAAATTTATGCTAGGGTATTGCGGGAAGCTGAAAAGGAACTGGCAATTCCACTTAGTATAATATTTTGTAGACCAGTTTAACAAAATGAAATTCCAACAGATTGGAAAAGGGCAAATGTAGTTCCTATTTTCACGAAAGGAGAAAGAGGGAAAGTTGAAAACTATAGGCCAGTAAGCCTCACATCCCTAGTCTGCAAGGCACTCGAATCAATTATCAAGGATAGAATAGTTAGTTTTCTGGAAGGAAACAGATTGATTCAAGATACTCAACATGGGTTTAGAAAAGGGAGATCGTGTCTCACAAATCTCTTGGACTTTTTAAATTTTGCTACAGAACAATTTGATCAGGGAAATCTGGTTGATGTAGCATATCTTGACTTTAGTAAGGCCTTTGACAAGGTACCCCATAAACGGTTAATGATGCAGCTTCAGGTCCATGGTATTGCAGGTAGCATCCTAAAATGGATAGAGTTGTGGCTTTCAGACAGACAGCAGAGAGTGATGCTAAAAAGGTACAAAGTCATCATGACAAAATGTTCTTAGTGGAGTCCCCCAGGGGTCGGTACTGGGGCCACTATTGTTCATTATATTTGTGAATAGCATTGAATGTGGCCTAAGCAGTAAGGTTTTGAAATTTGCGGATGATTTGAAGATCTTTAGGACAATAACAGGGCACAATGAGCAGGTTTTGCTGCAGAAAGGCTTAGACGAGTTTGTGAAGTGGTCCGAAAAATGGGAAATGAAGTTTAATTTTGATAAGTGCAAAGTCAACCATGTAGTTAGGCAGCATATGAAGGCGCCATACTTGATGGGTGGCCAAGTACTATCTGTGATTCAGCAGGAGAAGGACTTAGGTGTTATTTTGAACACAAAATTGGGGGCATCAGAACAGACCAAAGAAGCCAGGAAGAAGACACTAAGAATGCTTTGGGCAATACAGAGGAATGTGTGGTCCAAAAGTGAGGAGGTCATCAGGAAGCTTTACTGTGCATATGTCAGGCCGCATTTGGAATACTGTGTCCAAGCTTGGTCCCCTAGTTATGAGAAAGATTGTTGGCTTTTAGAGAGAGTACAAAAGAGGGCAACAAAAATGGTTAATGGTATAGGCAACCTGGCATATGAGGAAAGATTGAAGAAATTGAATATGTTTTCACTTAGATATAGAAGGCTGAGAGAGATCTCATCGAGGTTTTTAAATTTGTTCATGGTCAGGAGCAGGGATATCTTAGGGAAATGTTTGAATTTAACAGAAATGATGCAATTATAGGTCATCAATTCAAAATTAAAGTTAATCAAAGCAGGACAAGGTTAAGACAGTCTTTCTTCACCAACAGGGTAGTAGAACACTGGAACCAGCTGCCAGGAACCATTGTCAGCAGCAACACACTGAACATCTTTAAAAACGGCATAGACAATCATTATAAGAATAGGGGACTTGTTTTTGTGTATTCCTGGGAGTGTTGATCGACAGATTTGGTGGGCAAGTGGTTCAGTGTCCAAAGTGCAACCAAGAAGGGCCCTTGTGGCTCATAGTTGCACTGATCTTTTATATCTTTATGTTTTTATATCTGAAAGTCTCACCTCCAGACTCCAGATGCATAACCTTACACTTGTCATAGTTGAAAGACATCTGCCATTGATCAGCCCACTTTTTTAGCTCCTCCAAGTCTAGTTGAATTTTTCTAGATTGATCACAACTGTTTGCCACTCCTACCAGCTTGATGTCATCAGCAAATTTGAACACTCAGTTTTTCTATTCCTCAGCCCTACCTCAAGGTTATTCACAAAATGATAAAACGAAGTGGCCCTAGAACAGAGCCCTGTGGTACTCCACTCAGAACATTCTTCCAATAAGATTTACATCCATTTAACACTACCCTTTGTTTCCTTCCCCTCAACCATGCTTCCATCCAATCTATAACTTTTCCAACAATCCCATGTTGCTGTAGTTGATGAATAATCCTCCCATGTGGAACTTTGTCAAAAGCTTTGCTAAACTCCAAGTACACAACATCCATCCTGCTCTGATTGTCTACTTCTTTAGTAACATACTCCATGAACTCGAAAAGGTTAGTTAAACAAGACCTTCGAGATCGAAATCCATTTTGAGTATCCCTTAAAAGGTTGTGCCTATCAAGATGAATCTGAACGTTCTGTTTTACCAGATTTTCTAGTACCTTGCAAACTATTGAGGTCAAACTGACTGGCCTGTAGTTCCCCACACACTTTATACTTCCCTTTTTTAAAATTGGTACTACATTTGCATTTCTCCAATCTTCAGGCACTTCAGAATATTCCATAGACCGCCTGCAAATTATACTTAGGGGAACTGCTAAAGCTTTAGCACACTCTACTACGATCCTAGCATATATATCATCTGGTCCAGAATCTTTATTAGGTTTAATATTCTGCAACTGCTTTTCTACAGTTTCTGTAGTTATTTTAAGATCCTCCAACCTATCACCTGTCATGGCATAAGATTCAGTTGTTTCTATTCTACCAGAATTATCTTCAGTAAAGACTGAGCTGAAAATTGCTTGCTTAGGGATTCCACAATATCACAATCATCAACCACTAATTCCCCATCTACCTCCAGTGGTCCTACATTACACTTTTTAGCCTTAAATTTGTAGAAGCTAAATAATTTCTTAGCATTACCTGCTGAAGATTCTCGAGCTAATTTGAATCCAGCCAGTTTTTTAGATGCCCTAACACACCTCTTAACTTTATTTCTAGCTATTTTATATGATTTGAGGTTTACCTCAGAGTTAGCATATTTTAGTTTCTTGAATGCCTGTTTCTTTGACTCCAGGAAATGCTTTACTTCCCTGGTCAGCCATGAAGGGTGCTTAACCCCGGTTAATCTAATTTGCCTGTTGGGAATGAAGCTATTCTGACCTTGAAATAGTTTATCTTTTATCATTCTCCACATTTCATCAGCATCTAAGCTCTTCAATAAGTCTTCCCAATGAATTTCATTCAGGAAGATCCTGAACTCATTGTAATTGCCCCAAGCAAAATTTGGAATCAATGTCTTATTGGTTCCTACACTTCCAACATACAATGAGAAGCGTATAATGTTGCGATCACCATTACCAAAGGTGTCTCCTATGCTCACATTTTGTACAACATCTTCCTCATTAGTAAGCACAAGATCTAATATTTCATTTTCCCTTGTAGATTCATGTATCAATTGAAATAATAAATTTTACTCAAAACAATCCATGAAGCTTCTTTCTGATTTGTTTAGACCTATAGTTTTGCTTCCCAATCCTGTTATGTTGAAATCCCCCAACAAAACAGTTCTCTCCTGCACTCTCCTACTTATTTCTTCCTGCATCAACCTGTCCATTTTTCATTCTGGTCTGGAGGTCTATAGAATGTCCCAATCCAAGATTGTGTTCCATTCTTCATAAAGACATAAAGACATAAAAGATCATTGCAACTATGAGCCACAAGGGCCCTTCTTGGTTGCACTTTGTACACTGAACCAGTTGCCCACCAAATCTGTCAATCAACCCTCCCTGGAATACAGAAAAACAAGCCCCCTATTCTTATAATGATTGTCTATGCCGTTTTTAAAGATGTTCAGTGTGTTGCTACTGACAATTGTTCCTGGCAGCTGGTTCCAGTGTTCTACTACCCTGTTGGTGAAGAAAGACTGTCTTAACCTTGTCATGCTGTGATTAACTTTAATTTTGAATTGATGACCTCTAATTGCATCATTTCTGTTAAATTCAAACATTTCCCTGAGATATCCCTGTTCCTGACCATGAACAAATTTAAAAACCTCGATGAGATCTCCTCTCAGCCTTCTATATCTAAGTGAAAACATATTCAATTTCTTCAATCTTTCCTCATATGCCAGGTTGCCTATACCATTAACAATTTTTGTTGCCCTCTTTTGTACTCACTCTAAAAGCCAACAATCTTTCTCATAACTAGGGGACCAAGCTTGAACACAGTATTCTAAATGTGGCCTGACATATGCACAGTAAAGCTTCCTGATGACCTGATGACATTCCTCTTTTCCTACATCCTGATAACCTACCTATCAAAGCCCTATACTCTTTTATTGCTTCTTCTGTTTTTGCTCTTCCTACAGCATTTACACGAACCTGCACAATTACTATTGTACTCTCTCCACTACCCTTCTTAAAATTATATCCAAGCCTATTGGTCACACAACACACACACCTACACCCTATCAAGCCCACACTCTCCAAATGGCCCTCTTCCCACCAGCACACTCGTTGGAACGAGGTGGTACTAGCGTGACTTCGCCTCGGACAAACAAAGTTGACACATAACTTAAATTTTCATCGACCGCTCCGCCCTCCACTTTGTAGCACATGCTGAGTTCGCATTACTGTCGCCCACATTTTACTTACTTGCCAAGCAAACGCTCACCGTCGCGCTTTTCTTCAGTATTTCACCAACGCCCATATACAAATCTCGCTCCGGGCTCTCCTCGGGAATGAACACCCGGCACTCCTCGAGTTACTTTTCCGGTCTTTCTATGACACGAAGCTTGCCGAACTAATCTGACGTTCCTTTTTTTCTGGAACACGTTACCTGGTTCAAGCTGATTTGATGTGAAGTTGACAGCTATATGACACGTTACACGCTCCGTTGACTTCGTTACACACGTCTTCCTCTCCGTCGTCGAAAAACACATACATATAGGCTATTTCACACTAGGTAGGCAGAGACCGATCCAATTTGTCCAAAACGGACGGTTCTCCTTATAAATTGCGCTTGGTTTTTTACCTACGGGTTTTCCAAGCACCTTGGTTTTCCCCTGCTCAGGTTTTTCCAAGCTTAACTTAAACATACACATACACATACAAGGTCGGGCCTGACGCCCACGACTCGCACTGCGCGCCGGGCCTCCGCTTAGTTACAGGTCGCAGATGGCAGTGGAGCCTCTCCGCAGGCGATGAAGCTGTCCACCCTGCAAATGTCCTTCTGTTTGTTATGTATGTATGTATGTATGTATGTATGTATGTATGTATGCATGTCTCACCTGTATATGCATGTGTCGGCCTTTTACGCCACGTTTCTTGTTTGCCGGCGTCTCATCTTTCCTCTCTTGCTTATTTGATATAACCGGATGCCACATAAGCCGGATTAACGTAACATTTTCTTCAACATAATAATCTCTAGCGGATGGCGCTCTGCCTCTGCTAAATAAAAATGTGATGCTAAAAGAAGCGCCTACGAACGACATGGTGACATCATTAGGACATGGCCTAAGATGACCGTGGGGTCAATGTTTAATGCCGGGTACTCTAGGTGTTCTTTTGAAAGTACGGAATGTCTCAAACTGCTATTCCAATTGGATTGGCTCTTATCGCAGACAAAACATCAAAAGATGGGGAGGGGGGGGGGTGTGGAACCACAGTGACTCGTGGGTTAATAATAGGGCTGATAATTAGTTACCTTAGCTTAGTACGTTTAGTAATGATGACAGCGCAATTCCCATTTGCACATCCTTTGTGGTCGTCTATAAATATCCATTGTAGATGTTTATCATATAGCCTCATTTATTTCTCCACTCTTCCCATGTTACGTTGAATATTGGCTTCGCTGGTGAGTGATGAATGCCATTACAAAAATATCACAACGTTCAATCTGAATTATATTCCATCGCATGCTTAAAATGGGAACGTTTGAGATCATAAGGTCATAACATTATCAAGTGTTGAGGCTCAATAAGAGATACAGGGGACATCTGGGTTAAGCCTGTCAAAGGGAGATAATATAAGATGAGGAAAAACATGCTGAAACACCCGAATCAATAACACATCCTGGGTACTAAAGACATTGTCCGCCGCATTGTGTTCACATGGTCGGTCTCATCAGCATCAGCATCAGCATCAGCATCAGCATCAGCATCACATACCCGAAGAAAGGCACTTAATGGGCCGGCTGGGAGAACACTAATCCAGGCGGACCGGGAGAACGGCGGCGACGACGACGACGGCCAGCAGGGTAACCGGCATCGTCACTACCGGCGTAGGCGCCAGCACTACACACTGCACCCGTTGGGTGTATCGCCGTCAAGCGGAGACGTGTGTGCTGGCCGCAGTCCGGCGCGAAGTGCTACACCGGGAGGGGTGCGTCGAGTAGTGGGAGATAATCCAGCTGTGTCGGGTGGCAGCGTCCGGAGAGCGGGCTGGACACTTCGCGCTCGAGCTGACACAGGCCGAGCCGCACAGGATGTGGTCGCTGGTGTTGCCGGTGATCGGTCCACAGTGATAGGGGTACAATGCACCCAGTTGTACCCCAAACACGTCCAATGAGCATTATGTGAGTGTTGACTCAGAGACGGCTGCCAGAGGGGTACAGTGTACCTCAGCTGTACCCCAGACACGTGCAATGAACATTATGTGGGTGTTGGCTTGAAGAAAGCTCTGCCAGAGCCACAGTGTACCCCAGCTGTACCCCAGGCACGTCCAATGAGCAGCATGTGGGTGTTGGCTCGGAGACAGCTGCCAGAGGGGTACAATGTACCTCAGCTGAACGCCAGACACGTCCAATGAATATTATGTGAGTGTTGGCTTGGAGACAGCCGCCAGAGTGGTACAGTGTACCCCAGCTGTACCCCAGGTACGTCCAATGAGCAGCATGTGGGTATTGGCTCAGAGACAGCTGCCAGAGGGGTACAGTGTACCTCACCTGTACCCTACACACGTGCAATGAGCATTATGTGGGTGTTGGCTCGGAGACAACTGCCAGTGTACCAGTGCCGCGGTTTGAACTACCCGTGACCTGCAGACGGAGACCGACATCACTCATGACACCTGCAATATTCGGATACTAGATCAGTGTGTTCAGCTGCGGCTGACATCACCTTAACGATCGCTACCTTTTCACCAACCCACAGCATGGATACAGGCGTCAATGCTCCACTGAGAGTGCACTAAGGGTACCTACCGATGATATTTTTATTGTAATGGACAATAGGAAACTTACCACATTAATATTGCCTGAACTATCAAAATGCTTCAATGCTATATCGCATGACCGATTGTTAGATAAGCTACGCCTGAACAATATCAACGCAGTCTGGATTGACAACTATTTGGCGGGTCGTACAAAAGTGCAACTTTGAAATTCCAGTAGTAGGACAGTTCGATCAAAATAATCGGCCACAAGTTTGACGGTTTCCAATGATTTTAATTCCGATGAGTGCTTACACCATTTGTGCCACTGAATTGAGTCTTTACGAACCAAACGCCACCATGGTATCCCTTGCTGACGACACCAATATTTCAGTTTATGGACACATTTGGGCTGCCATTCCAGTCTTTCTGAATCATCACCTCTTTAAGCGACATCCCCATTGGTTAGTGATCAGAGTATTTGGTAGTGTATATGGATGAAATTGTATATTACAGCTTACGATGTGCGGTTGTAGCATTAATTTTGGCATATGGCCTGTTTGTTTATGGCCATTGATATTTGAGGGCAATGCTATGCGGGTAAAACTACCCTGACATTCATTTCATATGTTAAAAGGATACGATCCCCTTTTATTGCATAACGCAGAACAAAGGAAATGATCTGATGAGAACGCGCTGCCGGTGTTTGCCAGCTCAACTTGGAACACCAACAGAAAACATTTTGAGTGTGATGTGCCGTGCATTGCTTAATGACTTCATAACTACCGCTTCCCTTGGAGTGGTGTTTGCATACGAGGTCAAAACACGATTGAAGGAAATGTTCGTTAACAGCAGAACTCAGAAAACTGACTTGAGCGACTGTCTCTCACTTTTCTATTCAGCGTATGACTTTGGAAGGTCAATCTCCAAAGTCACTCTACAATAATCCACCATGTTTGTGGCGAAACAAATGAGCTCTCGATCGTAGCGTTTTGCTATTAATTCTTATGGAATGGGACACAATGATACAAGATGATCAGCAACAATTTCCAATGCTACCGTGAGTAGTATGGCAAAGGTATGTTTGTTATAGTTAATTGGATAAGTAAAATACTGATTACAATGGCACAAGATGATATATTCGAAACAGGAACACCAACGTTTCGGCTTTATGCCTTCATCAGCGTGACAAGTATGAAATTTGAGAGATAAAAAATATGAAACAGTATTTTGAATTTTTCAATCGACACGTTACACTGCGTCTACCATCTACCACAAGTTGGCGAAAGACACATACGAAATATCCAAAAGCACATGCACACAAATGTAAAAGTGTCAATCATTCGTTGATAATCACCATCCAGTTCGTAGGCAACAAGGAGAATGTGCATATGGCGTCGGCATAACATTACTATAGGGCGTTGTTATCTTTTGTGACCTAAATGTGTGTGTGTAAATGTGCTGTACGTGTGTGTGTGTGTGTGTGTGTGTGTATTTACGTTAGTGTGTGTGCGTGTAAGTGTAGGTGTGTATTTGTGCAGTGTGTCTGTATGTGTGTGCCTATTCCGCCCCTATCCCCTGTTTATTTGGCACCCCTCCCTTGATCATGTATGCAACTATGTGGGCTAATTTCATGAATCCCGGAGATGTGTTGATGCAGTCTTCAATAACTATGTGGGCCACCTCCACTGCTTTCCTTCTAAATTTGTTCCCTACCCTAACTATTTCGCGTGCCCCATTTCAATCTGGGAGGTGACCTTCCCTGTCTGCGTGTATGACTAGGGCACTAGATAGTCTGTGGTTACGCAAATCTCCTTTGTGCTCCCTTATCCTGTCTTTAATTGAGCGGCCTGTCTCACCCATGTATGTTTTTCCGCAACACCCAAACGGGATCTTGTACACAGCACTGTGATTATCGGATTTTGGATGTTTAACACGAATGATGTCCCCAATCTTCTGACCCGTGGATTCAACTACTCTCGCTATGCCGCCCATATAACGGGAAATATTTATGACATTGTGCTGTGCGGGGACTATAATGGGATGAATTTGGGTTTTGTTAGCCCGGACACTGCTCCCCTCGTCGTGTAAGCTTCTTGCTTTCGCTTTGAGGTCAAGAAGTTGCTACATTTGTGTGCATGTGCTTTTCGATATTTCGTATGTGTCTTTCGCATGACAGACAGACAGACAGACAGACAGACAGACAGACAGACAGACAGACAGACAGACAGACAGACAGACAGACAGACAGACAGACAGACAGACAGACAGACAGACAGACAGACAGCAGAAGGCAGACAGACAGACAGACAGCAGGCAGACAGACAGACAGACAGACAGACAGACAGACAGACAGACAGACAGACAGACAGACAGACAGACAGACAGGCATACAGACAGACAGACAGACAGACAGACAGACAGACAGACAGACAGACAGACAGACAGACAGACAGACAGACAGACAGACAGACAGACAGACAGACAGACAGACAGACAGACAGACAGACAGACAGACAGACAGACAGACAGACAGACAGACAGACAGACAGACAGACAGACAGACAGACAGACAGACAGACAGACAGACAGACAGACAGACAGACAGACAGACAGACAGACAGACAGACAGACAGACAGACAGACAGACAGACAGACAGACAGACAGACAGACAGACAGACAGACAGACAGACAGACAGACAGACAGACAGACAGACAGACAGACAGACAGACAGACAGACAGACAGACAGACAGACAGACAGACAGACAGACAGACAGACAGACAGACAGACAGACAGACAGACAGACAGACAGACAGACAGACAGACAGACAGACAGACAGACAGACAGACAGACAGACAGACAGACAGACAGACAGACAGACAGACAGACAGACAGACAGACAGACAGACAGACAGACAGACAGACAGACAGACAGACAGACAGACAGACAGACAGACAGACAGACAGACAGACAGACAGACAGACAGACAGACAGACAGACAGACAGACAGACAGACAGACAGACAGACAGACAGACAGACAGACAGACAGACAGACAGACAGACAGACAGACAGACAGACAGACAGACAGACAGACAGACAGACAGACAGACAGACAGACAGACAGACAGACAGACAGACAGACAGACAGACAGACAGACAGACACAGACAGACAGACAGACAGACAGACAGACAGACAGACAGACAGACAGACAGACAGACAGACAGACAGACAGACAGACAGACAGACAGACAGACAGACAGACAGACAGACAGACAGACAGACAGACAGACAGACAGACAGACAGACAGACAGACAGACAGACAGACAGACAGACAGACAGACAGACAGACAGACAGACAGACAGACAGACAGACAGACAGACAGACAGACAGACAGACAGACAGACAGACAGACAGACAGACAGACAGACAGACAGACAGACAGACAGACAGACAGACAGACAGACAGACAGACAGACAGACAGACAGACAGACAGACAGACAGACAGACAGACAGACAGACAGACAGACAGACAGACAGACAGACAGACAGACAGACAGACAGACAGACAGACAGACAGACAGACAGACAGACAGACAGACAGACAGACAGACAGACAGACAGACAGACAGACAGACAGACAGACAGACAGACAGACAGACAGACAGACAGACAGACAGACAGACAGACAGACAGACAGACAGACAGACAGACAGACAGACAGACAGACAGACAGACAGACAGACAGACAGACAGACAGACAGACAGACAGACAGACAGACAGACAGACAGACAGACAGACAGACAGACAGACAGACAGACAGACAGACAGACAGACAGACAGACAGACAGACAGACAGACAGACAGACAGACAGACAGACAGACAGACAGACAGACAGACAGACAGACAGACAGACAGACAGACAGACAGACAGACAGACAGACAGACAGACAGACAGACAGACAGACAGACAGACAGACAGACAGACAGACAGACAGACAGACAGACAGACAGACAGACAGACAGACAGACAGACAGACAGACAGACAGACAGACAGACAGACAGACAGACAGACAGACAGACAGACAGACAGACAGACAGACAGACAGACAGACAGACAGACAGACAGACAGACAGACAGACAGACAGACAGACAGACAGACAGACAGACAGACAGACAGACAGACAGACAGACAGACAGACAGACAGACAGACAGACAGACAGACAGACAGACAGACAGACAGACAGACAGACAGACAGACAGACAGACAGACAGACAGACAGACAGACAGACAGACAGACAGACAGACAGACAGACAGATCTATAAACAAACAGACAGATCTATAAACAAACAGACAGATCTATAAACAAACAGACAGATCTATAAACAAACAGACAGATCTATAAACAAACAGACAGATCTATAAACAAACAGACAGATCTATAAACAAACAGACAGATCTATAAACAAACATACAGATCTATAAACAAACATACAGATCTATAAACAAACAGACAGATCTATAAACAAACAGACAGATCTATAAACAAACAAACAGATCTATAAACAAACAGACAGATCTATAAACAAACAGACAGATCTATAAACAAACAGACAGATCTATAAACAAACAGACTGGCAGACAGAGAAACAGACTGGCAGACAGACAAACAGACTGGCAGACAGACAAACAGACTGGCAGACAGACAAACAGACTGGCAGACAGACAAACAGACTGGCAGACAGACAAACAGACTGGCAGACAGACAAACAGACAGATCTATAAACAAACAGACTGGCAGACAGACAGACAGACAGACAGACAGACTGTCAGACAGACAGATATACAGACAGACGGATATACAGACAGACAGATATACAGACAGACAGATATACAGACAGACAGAGAGACCGATAAACTAGCAGAGAGCAATGAGTGGTGAGTCAGTGGCCGATGTGCCCTCGGCGGATGACCTCTTGGATGGGGTCGATACTCGGCTGGACCAGGTGACTGGAGGAACTGTTTGGAACGCCGGCTGGTTGCCGGGAGCACCATTGATCGGCTGACTCAGGGACTCGGTCAGCCTTTTACGTGCTGCATGCTGCAGGTTACTTAGTAATGACACGAAGTGCCTATAGCAGCCTGATCGTACACTACACAGCATACAATGCACACAGTCGGTGCGGCGGTATGGCATGGCGTGCAGCCGTGCTTGTAATCACGAACACGATGGCGAGTCCGACCGCTGGTCATCAACTTGGCGTGCAGCCGTGCTTGTAATCACGAACACAATGGCGAGTCAGACCGCTGGTCATCAACTTGGCGTGCAGCCGTGCTTGTAATCACGAACACAATGGTGAGTTAGACCGCTGGCCATCAACTTGGCGTGCAGCCGTGCTTGTAATCACGAACACGATGGCGAGTCAGACTGCTGATCATCAACTTGGCGTGCAGCCGTGCTTGTAATCACGAACACAATGGCGAGTCAGACCGCTGGTCATCAACTTGGCGTGCAGCCGTGCTTGCAATCACGAACACAATGGTGAGTCAGACCGCTGGTCATCAACTTGGCGTGCAGCCGTGCTTGTAATCACGAACACGATAGCGAGTCAGACCGCTGGTCATCAATTTGGCGTGCAGCCGTGCTTGTAATCACGAACACGATGGCGAGTCAGACCGCTGGTCATCAACTTGGCGTGCAGCCGTGCTTGTTATCACGAACACGATGGCGAGTCAGACCGCTGGTCATCAACATGGCAGCACGACCTAGATGCTAGGACATGCACAAACTGCTCACGACAAACCTGCTACGACAATATTTAGAGGTAACGTTGCGTCCATGCACACTGAGATAAACAAAATGACACCATCAAATCACTGGAAAACGTCATGTCTCAAGCGTCCAACGCAAGAACATTCCAAAAACGTATGTCTAAACACGGTTGTGCTGTGTCTACGCTCTTAAAACAGGGTCAAAATCGCAGAGTACAAGTGGAAATCCCTCGGTTACATCGAGGTGATCGGGTCCGATCCGTTGTGAACTCTGTTATGACATCGTAAACTTATGAATGACTATTAAAGCTTGCCATGTGCAGACCAGTAAGCGGGCTGAAATATCATCTTTTGGACGAAACTCGACCATTACACTACAGTGTATATGCGATGTTTGTAGACGACTCTGAACGCTGGTATGAGCATACTCGAACTCCAGCTGCATCCGCTCATTGCACGGCTATGCACTATGTTTGTGCTTTGAGAGCACAGTTTCTACATCAGTAAGGAGAGTATGGAAATACCTGCAGAACATTAAGCCATGATAGTCGATGAACAGTCTTGAGGAAGCGAATCTAGCATTTATTTTATGGACTACGGAACGTTCAGGGATACAACTAGTGAAGGTTATACACGCAGTGTTTCCGTTCAGGGATACAACTAGTGAAGGTTATACACGTAGTGTTTCCGTCCAGGGATACAACTAGTGAAGGTTATGCACGCAGTGTTTCCGACATGAACGGATTATATCACCACTCGGAACCCGACAAAGACGCTTAATGATTCACCTGTTAACTGCATCGGTATCAATCATGATACATGTAGACGCCGCTGCAAACTCTCACGTTGCAAAAGTATTGGCTTGTACCGACAAGATATTTATGAGCATATCACTTAAAATGCAAAATGTTCAACTTTCAAGCATTCCGGTTAATAACGCCCGATCACCAAAACGACAACGTTCGTGCACGTGCACACATGCTTTGCACATTCCGCGCATTCACCACATTTCGTGTGATTTTTTTTGTTTCTGCTAGGTCTCCCAAGTTTTGCTAATTGCTGTCACATGCTAGTCTTGTGCCATATTTGACGTGTGGAATGTTTCGTATGGGGGTTCGCAGGGAAAATTCGATTACTTAAATTCAATGATTAGTTATTTTCTTACCGCATTTTCTGGTTGTTAAGAAATCCCCACCCGCTGAGCTTTGATGCACCTTATCTATGTTGTGAAATATGCTCCCAGATTGGCTACTAAACCGAGGTCTCAGCTAGGTGTTCTTTTGGGCCCTGTTGGGTTTTCCTCGTCTACGGATGTGTTTTATGGCCCTAGTCAATTTTGTTAGGGTCTGGCACATTCTTTTTAGATCCCCGATGCTTTCTTTTTAAAGAGTGTTGTTGCTTTTTGTGCACCGACCATATTTTTGAGGTATCGGCTCATTTTCGAAGACCCCCGATGTGTTTATTTAGTGCCCGGTCCTTTTGTTCCTTCTTTAGGACCATTTCTCTTTTTGAGGGCCGCTTTTTCAGACCGCTGGTCATCAACATGGCAGCACGACCTAGCTGCTAGGACATGCACAAACTGCTCACGACAAGCCTGCTACGACAATATTTATAGGCAACGTTGCTTCCATATAGGTAACGTTGTCTGTTTCGTAGGCCCCCGTGTGGTTTCATGATCCCAGTGTGTCTTGATGCCCTCCATTGCGTTTTTTTCTAGACCTCCTGGTGTTTTAATTTAGAACTAAAGCGCATGTTTTAATGCCATGCCGCTATTAATGCCATGCCGCTATTTGCGAGACTCGGTTCGCTTCGGAGGGCCCAATGAATTGTCTGCCTCCCGCTGTGCTCTTAGGGTTCCGCTGCATATATTTGGGGTTCCTGATCGCACATTTGTGGGACCACAGCACGATGTTGAGGCTCCGGTATAATTTCTCGGATCCCGGCGCGACTTTTAGGGCCCATGCGCGTGGTTCCGGGTGACCCGACGCGAGCTTTGTGGACTCGACGCAATTTTTGGCGACTTGTTCTGAATTTTTCAAAGTCTGAGGTCTGGCCTGGTTTTTCGGACACCCGGTGCCAAATTTTTGTGTCCCGCCGCGATTTCTCGAGCTCCGGGACGTTTTTTCTTTCTTCCTTTTTATAATTATAATGGAACCACAGCTCACATGCTATAAGTCTAATGCTGCACCTAACTTAATGCCCCACTTCCAAAGGCGGAGCTCTAAAAAAGCTCAGTAGATGCCCAGACACCATCTGTTGCCATGACGACTTCATCGACGGTCACAACCACACGACATTCGTCAACACCCTGCCCTGCAGTCCATCATGACAATCAGCTGTCATGCACCTCACATGGCCGTTTTTCTGATGAAAACATAAACGGCACCCTTGCATTCGTACTCACTAGGAATTATTCTCACAAAGCATAGCATGACAAATGTGTATGGACCGTTCTGCGTTCTGTGCGCTTGCCGTTACGGTGTGGTGATGTTTGGCGCGTGCCAGGAATGACCACTGCTGTGCTGATTATATACTTTATGATGAGCTTTGGTAGGGTACCAGGCTCGTGGTCAGATACTCGCTTAACTACAAGTTAAGATAGAGAGCTAGACTTCTAAGCCAACCGTGATCGGATGGGGATTCGAGTCTCTTGAAGCTGGGTTGTAAGATGTGGAGTGTCGAGTGCCTGTGCCGCAGTACCTGTGCTGCAGTGCCATCCGAAGCTCTCGGCTGGGACTAGTTTGCTCAACCAGATTTTCTCGACCCGGTAGAGGAGCCAGAATAAAATGCAACATGCTCCGTTTGGCATGGACCCTGCTTTCATAAGGTCATTTCCGCACATACGCCGATTAGCTTGCAAAAAGTGAAGGAACACAGTGAAAATATATCTTGGCAGAAATTCACAGAGCTTGTTTGGAGGTGGATCTTCCCAGCAACTTCTTGGACCCTCTATGACGTGTTGGCCAAACAGACTTCATGTTTGCTTTAGATATTCGTTGGGCTGCGTGCGCACTCTTACATGCATAAATTTCGTCTGAAGTGCAAACTCAATTAAGCCGACGTGTATATAAATGCATGAGCATAGGAACGCCTGAAAAAGTCGTGGATTTCGAAAACAAATGTTGAGCTGGAATAATAGCGGGAAGGGACCGGTGTGAAAATTGCAGAAACTAATATAAATTTAGGAACACTTTTGAAAGCTACGCAATTTCTTAATTTGTATATTTATTTTATTCTTCCATTGAATGATTATCTCGATCCAAGAATATAATTTCAGGGACAAGCAACCGTTCATGCAACCCCAGAGGGCGCCTTTATTCCATGCCTTTTTGTGCACCTATTTCCAGGTCGGGGAAAACTCTGATAACTCGCAATTTTTCGGATTTCAGTACCTATAAAATATCGTGAGCGACTACTTTAGGAAGTCATTGTTTCCATGTAGACCTTGTGACTCGGATAGAAAATAAAATAAAACGAACATAATCCTCGGGTGCTTAAGTTTGCACTATTATCAATATGCAAATCACGTATATATAGCAATTGTCTATGCTTTTCTTGATATTTTTTTCCAGTCATGAGCATAACTGAGAAAGTATTTTGCTTCAAATTGCACGACCGATAATCTTTTTTGTTCCAGACATTCACGAAACATGACTAGAAAATACGCCGACAAAAACTTCGTCTCTCAGATGTTCAGACTAAACAACGACGCATCGAAATATAGAGGAGTCTTACAGTTTTCTTTCGGTACATGTCAGATACAGTAGTATCACAGGCCATGGGGAACGCTCATGGTGGAGTGGAAAAAACGATCTGAACGTTTTATTTTTGTGTTGCAAATTGGATCCAGAATATTGGGCAGAGAGGATCAGTGCTTTGCTGCTTTGATGGGGTGTACATAGCTACACTGTACATGGAATAAACGAGATAGACTATGCAATTCGTCATACCTAGATTACCAATGCCAAAGCTGTCACCAACGGACTAAGCTGATACACAACCAGCACTAAGTCCAGCTCTATGTGTTCCTCGTACTGTTGAAGTATGAACAATTTTAGTTTGTTCTGACTTAATACGCGATGACATAAGCCAAGTGTGATGTCTCTTCGAATTCACTAGTGGCATTCAAGATAGAATTAGATCAGACAAGCTGAGTTCGGAGACACATCGATGCACATAGCTAATCTTGTAAGCCTTTCGCGGCGAAGCGCATGCGAGTCCCACAAGCCACGACCCCTGCTATTTTCCCTTCAGTCATACAGAGCTGATGAATAGGGTCATGGCCTATGTGGTAATCTCTACAACGGTGTTAAAATCGACATAATATGTTGGATTTTGCACTTACTCGAAGAAAACTGACAGACAGGGCTGTCTTGATCCAGTGGCCGAGCCGAGCCGTTCTCAGTTGATTTCGAAGGCTAAAAACGTGCAGTCCTGCCGGGAGTATGCAATAGTAGCTCGATGTCGGCAGGGTGTCAGCAGGATGTCAGCAGGTTGTCAGCAGGATGTCAGCAGGGTATCAGCAGGATGTCAGCAGAATGTCAGCAGGGTGTCAGCAGGGTGTCAGCAGGGTGTCAGCAGGGTGTCAACAGGGTGTCATCAGGGTGTCAGCAGGGTATCAGCAGGGTGTCAGCAGGGCGTCAGCAGGGTGTCAGCAGGGCGTCAGCAGGATGTCAGCAGAATGTCAGCAGGATGTCAGCAGGGTGTCAACAGGGTGTCATCAGGGTGTCAGCAGGATGTCAGCAGGGTGTCAGCAGGGTGTCAGCAGGGTGTCAGCAAGATGTCAGCAGATTATCAGCAGGATGTCAGCAGCGTGTCAGCGGGGTGTCAGCAAGATGTCAGCATGGTGTCATGTCAGCAGGGTGTCATGTCAGCATGGATTGTCAGACACGGCAATCGGGTGGCAAGCAACAGAACGGCGCCAGAGTGCGCAATACCAGAGCCAAGGTTCCGTGGCCGCTGTGATCGGCCGGAAGTGGGGGAGCCGTGGCCCGGATGGGCGGCACCTACCCGGCAGCGTTGGCGGCGCGCGCAGCCACTGTCCCACCGGCACTGGCGGCAGCCATTGGCACCGTCGCGTGCCGCAAATATCAGCATTACATTGACAGCGCGGCTCGGCAGAGCAGACAGGGGTGGGTACAGATGGCAGGGCAGACAGGGGTGGGTACAGATGGCAGGGCAGACAGGGGTGGGTACAGATGGCAGGGCAGACAGGGGTGGGTACAGATGGCAGGGCAGACAGGGTGGGTAGAGATGTCAGGGCAGACAGGGGTGGGTACAGATGACAAGGCAGACAGGGGTGGGTACAGATGGCAGGGCAGACAGGGGTGGGTACAGATGTCAGGGCAGACAGGGGTGGGTACAGATGGCAGGGCAGACAGGGGTGGGTACAGATGTCAGGGCAGACAGGGGTGGGTACAGATGACAGGGCAGACAGGGGTGGGTACAGATGGCAGGGCAGACAGGGGTGGGTACAGATGGCAGGGCAGACAGGGGTGGGTACAGATGGCAGGGCAGACAGGGTGGGTAGAGATGTCAGGGCAGACAGGGGTGGGTACAGATGACAAGGCAGACAGGGGTGGGTACAGATGGCAGGGCAGACAGGGGTGGGTACAGATGGCAGGGCAGACAGGGATAGGTACAGATGGCAGGGCAGACAGGGGTGGGTAGAGATGTCAGGGCAGACAGGGGTGGGTACAGATGACAGGGCAGACAGGGATGGGTACAGATGGCAGGGCAGACAGGGGTGGGTACAGATGCCAGGGCAGACAGGGGTGGGTACGGATGGCAGGGCAGACAGGGGTGGGTACGGATGGCAGGGCAGACAGGGGTGGGTACAGATGCCAGGGCAGACAGGGGTGGGTACGGATGGCAGGGCAGACAGGGGTGGGTACGGATGGC
The DNA here is from genome assembly GCA_034440615.1 of Ashinkailepas kermadecensis. Lineage (NCBI taxonomy): Eukaryota > Metazoa > Arthropoda > Thecostraca > Neolepadidae > Ashinkailepas > Ashinkailepas kermadecensis. The sequence goes on along the minus strand of JAOTOM010001563.1, from coordinate 7,993 downwards.
AGGGCAGACAGGGGTGGGTACAGATGGCAGGGCAGACAGGGGTGGGTACAGATGCCAGGGCAGACAGGGGTGGGTACAGATGTCAGGGCAGACAGGAGTGGGTACAGATGGCAGGGCAGACAGGGGTGGGTACAGATGGCAGGGCAGACAGGAGTGGGTACAGATGCACGGTGGCAGAGGGCCGGACGAACGGAGTGACTACGCACTGCCGGTGACCCACACGCAGCCTGCTGACGGCAGTCGCGTGTGTTTCCCTTATGTGACAGGCTGCTGGGACAGTCGCTCTTGTTTATCGCTCATTGCCAGCGGTTAACAAGGTTGCACACAGTGACGTCATACTACGACTGGAGCAGAATGCACTCATGGTGACCACCTGCTATACCGGGTTATTACCGGGTGGCCTCACATAGCGCCACCAAGTGAATGTCACGTGCTACACCTGATCAGAGATGGCGCCAGGTGCGTCGGTTTGGTGCTATAATGCGCTTACATTGCAATGTGGTTATAATTTTCTTATTCTGGGGAGCTAACGCAAGAGCGCAGGCAGAGGTGTACCCTCTTACCCTCCATGGAGGGTAGCAGATGGACCTGATAACATGCAACTCCTTGGTAGTACAATCTTGTCGAGAACATTAGCAGCCGACACTGTGTTAAGATGGATGCTTCATGCAAATGAAGATGCTTACCAAGATTGCATGTATTAACTTTGACAAATTGTAGCAGCGATTGATCTAGAACATTTCAGAGGGTGGGGGCACTTGTCTGGAGTAGCACCATTTAATCGGAGGGCTACCGCAGCGGAAGTCCCCGAAACGACGCATTCGGCAGAAAAATCGTTGAAAGGGAGAGCGGGTGCACTCAAACATGCTGAAGTCCGCCTTTTCGTCTTAGGGGCCGCCTTTTCCTCCCAGAGGGGAGACTTTGGCTGAGAAATCCCTGGAGCGGATGGTGGGCGGGTGCACTCGAGCTTTCCTCGAACCTTCCATGTCTCCACTCCTCCCCCAACCCCTGCATCCGCCTCTGATTAGAAGATATTTGGGGGTATCACTTCGTGTTGTGGTAGCAACAGTCCGTGGAAACCACATATCGTACCTTATTTTTACCGTAAGTAATTTTAAAATCTGATTGGTCAGATACCAGGGAAACGTAAGCTGATTAGTACGATGGTTGAGATGGGATGCCGATTGAAGAATGTGACGGTCTCTTCAACTTCTCGAGTCGTTTGGCCCGATATATGTGATACCAGGTATACAGCGATAAAACATGTACAAACATGCTGTCGGAGATGATTTAAAAACAATATATTTGGGCGTTGATTTTCCAGCTGATGTGACGGAAATTTCAACGAAATTTCGCTACATTTGTATTAATATGTTTCTTATAACTCACTGAACATGGCTTCATTGCCGCACTATCACCCAAAAGCATGCCATTTTTGAATATGACAATCTGTTTTGCTTTTAGTTTGTCAGGTGATTAGTGAGGGCCGTGCAGTGCGTTGTTGCCTGAAAGTACATTTGGAAGAAGGCACCAAATTGTCCTCTGTACAATTATCGAGGCAGAATGTCAGGTGTGGCTACCCGAACTGCGCCTTTAATGCCATGTACTACACTCTTCCTCGCCACCAAATAATTCACCCTGGAATGCCTCTCCGCAAACTGGACACTGGCTTCGAGCCTAATGGAAGATTTTCAAGTTCGGCATTGGTTCCTGAGGTGAGACAACATGTTCTAAGTGGTAATTTCGCTAAGTACGAGTTTCGCTCGTATGTAGGGATGTAATGCACTATGCAGTAATTCCCATTTACCCCCAGGCAAAGGGAAGTGTCCCAGCCCGGAAAAGAAACCTTGTCCTTGCCTAATTGTAATCACGATGTGGAAAGGAAGTGTATTGTACACTAATAAAGGGAGGTGATGGGTTGTGTAATAGGCTTTGTAACTATCTTAATCTGTGCTGCTTAATCCCTTAGCTTATGTAAGCTGTGGTTATATTGCCAGTCTTATACCACTTTCGTTCTTTCATTCTCTGGTACGATTCTTTGGAGAAATGGTGCCCTTCCAGAAAAAGTACGCCCCCTGATCACAATTTCTGGATCCAATCCTGATCAGTGTCGTCGCCACGAAATTCTTCCAGCCGGGGTAATGTTGAAAGGGGCCTCCTGCTCCCCGATAGGGGCCTCCACTGTGTTAGGGCCTCCTATTGCTTTTAGGCCCTTACTATGGTTCCAGAATGGGAAACATGATTTCATGTTGATGTCTTGTATGTTCTTGGCATGATGCATCATTTACGCAAAACGCAATAGCAAATTTAGTTTGTCGGTGAGAACTGAGCCATACCAGGGCATAAATAAGTAATATGTGGATAAATACCCAAGTGCCAAAACAAACCAATGCCTAAATGTTTTCTCGACCAGAAGAATCTTCCCGCTGGCCTCTAGATTGTAGCGAGCTGGTGGGGCTGGTGCTATGCATATTTTAAAGATATCTCCATTGATCAACCCACTTCTATGTCCACCAAGTCTAACTAATGTAGCTAGATTCATCACTACTGTTAGTTATTCCCACCATCTTGATGTCATAAGCAAGCTTAAACGATCATTTCTCAGTCCAAGGACGACAAGTTCGCGAAGGTGACAACGATAAATGGATTGAATTGGTTTTCTGATCCCTATCTTAGGGATTTATTGATTTTGTAAAATAACATCTGGTGCTGGCTGCAAGGTACCTGGCATACAAGCTAAAATAATAAATCCTCAGCGAATAAATTCACGGCAAGAACAAGCATTGAGCAACAATGCATAAATGACAATGCAACAATAAATCAATGGCAATGCATAAATAATGCAAAACCTTAAAATTCCACGCCGTCACGCCCATGGCTTTCGCTGTGCTGTACCGTTTTGTAAATGACGTCTTTGAGAAGGTATTGAAGCTGGCAAGCTTTAATCATGCAGGCTGTGATCACAGAAGGCACGGTTGTAGGAAGAAAATACATTTAAAGACATCAATCCTCCCATTTTATATGGGCATCAGTGTTGTTTTGTATGCTGGTGAGGGGAAATTTGCCCCCTCAATACTGGCTTTTCTCCATGGTCGTATGTTTCTGAAAATTATTGTGGTGCCAGTGGCGTACCTATATTTGGGTTAAGGGGGAGGAGCAAACGTATTTGGAGGGGGTCCACCTACCCCATTAAAAAGACCTCAGATTTCGACCACTATTTTGTCAAAGGGGACCTTTTCAAATAAAATAATTCGTGACCAACTGAATTGTCCTGTGGAAGGGCCTAATCTACCACTATCCTTTCTGATTCGTCGGATTTCAACCCTAACTGCCCCACCCAAATCTAAGGTTTTCTTTTGGTATCCCCTGATAAGCCACCTCACACTGCTGAAAATAGACCTAGGCAAAAACTTAAAAATGAAAAAAATGGCCCAATTTCAGACATTCCAGTTCATAGCGCCCGGTCGCCACGACGCTAGCGTTCGTACACGTGCACACCCATCTGGCGTATTGGGCGCATTCACCACACCTCGTGCGATGCCACGGTTTCTGCTAGGCCTCCTACGTTTTGCTAATTGCTGCCACATGATAGACTTGCGCCATGTTTGACGTGACGGAATGCTTCGTATGGGCGTTCGCTGCGAAAATTCGATTAACTAAAGTCGATCATTAGTTCCCTACTTCCCACATGTTACGGTGGTTAAGAAATGCGGATGCCCGCTGAGCTTTGCTGCACCTCATATCTTTGATTAAATATGCTCCCAGATTGGCTACCGAACCGAGGCCCTGTCTCAGTGTTCTTTTTTGGACGCCTTTCGTCTTTCTTCGTCTACGGATGTGTCCTAGGGCTCCAATCCATTTTTGTTGGGGGTCCAACACATTTTCGAAACCCTGGCTCGTTTTAGGGTTTGCTGCTTTTTGTGCACCGATTATTTTTTTTAGGTGTCGGGGCGTTTTCAAAGATCCGATATGTTTATTTAGTGCCCGTCCTTTTCGTTCGTTTTGGGACCATATTGCTTTTTGCGGCCCTAGCCCCTTTTTCAGACCCGTGTGCGGTCGCATGGACCCTGTGTGCCTTGAGAGCTTCGGTTTATTTTTGAGCTCCTGGTATGTTTATTTTGGGCTGCAACGAAAGTCTTTAAGGCCCTGTCGCTTTTGCGAGACTGTGCGCTTTGGAGGGTCAGTTGTATTTTCGGCCCCGTTATGCTCTTAGGGTCCCGCTGTGTTTATTTGGTGCTTCTAATGCACATTTGTGGGGCTCAGTGCGATCTTTGGCTTCTGTGCGATTTTCTGGGTCCCAGCGCGACTTATCGCGCCCAGGCGCGTGGTTCCGGGGATCCAACGCCAGTTCTCCGGGCTCAACGCGATTTTTGTGGATCTCTTCTGATTTTTTTTTAAAAGTCCCTAAAAGTTTTTGTATCTCACCTCGATTTGTCTAGCTTCGGTATGTTTTTCTGGGCCGTACGCGATTTGTGAAGGCATCTGATGATATATTCGGTGCTCCAGAGCCATTTTTCTGACCCAGACGTATATTTTTTGGGAATCCCTCCTTATTTTGAAAGCATCCGGTTTGATTTTTTTCGGATACCGATGCGATTTTTGGGCTCACACTGTGCTTATGCGGGGCCCTAGACGCCAATTTCTTGGAGCCCCGACGTGAATTTTTTATGCCCAGACCAAATTTGTCGGACTACCGATGGGAATTGTGGGTCCCGAGCGCGATATTTGGGGGGGACCGGTTCGAGTTCGTCGGGCACGTTGCACTTAGCTGTGGCCCCAACGCGATATTGGCGGTTCCTGTCGCATATTTTTGGACCTCGGAGCGAGTTTTCTGGGGCCCGCCGTATTTATTTCGAGCCCCTGCGTGAATTCTGGTGGACCGACGCGAATTTTGGTGGCCCCAGCGCGACTTTTGGGGGCCCCGGCACGAGTTTTGGGAGCTTATTCCTCTTAGGAGGAAGGGGGCATTTACCCTTTTGATATGCTACTGCGGCCACCGAAGGAGTTTTTTTTTATTCAGTTGATGGCACCTTTCGGAGTATAAAAGCCCTCCGGGTAATTTTGTCCGGACCTGTTCTTAATTGTCCGGTGCTGGGGTCGATTCGATCGAGTCTCGGTGTGAACTATTTGGGCATCGAGTTCTAGCTTTTTAAAGGTCCTTATGTGTTATTGTTGGGTCCCGGTACGATACTTCGGCTTCCCGGTGCGATTTTTTTTATCGATGCCCTGACACGTTTTTCTCTGGTGCCCAACTTGTTATTGGGGGACTGACCCGATTTTTGAGGCCGCAGAGTGACATTCCGGTTGAGAGTTGATTTGTTAGGGCATCTGCAACTTTTGGGGCCCCGGCGCGACCTTTTGGGCCCCAGTGTGATTTCAAGGGATGCGACGCGACTTTTTTTTAGTCCAATGTAATCTTTTGTGTCCCGACGTCATTTGCTTGGATCCCTAGCGCGAGTTTTAGCGACCTCGACACTTTTTGGGCGTCCAATACGTTTTGGAGGCTTTTGGCGTTATTGTTGGGGCACCAGAGTGATTATCCATGTCCGGATTGTTTTTCGTTGCCCTGGCTTCAATTGTGTCCCACTGAGACTGTTGGGGAACGGTACGACCTGTCGTGCCCCTAGCGTGATTTTCATGGTTCGGGCGTGACTTTTTGGTACCCCCAGGCTCAGCGTGACTTTCAGGGGCCCCGACCGGCTCTTTTTGGGACCATGTCGTGATTTCCAAGTACCCCGGCACGACTCCTACAACTTCTTAGGGGCTTCTTGCAAATTATAAGCCTCCTCTCGCGTCTTAGGCGTCTCGTCCCATTTCCTGGAGCCTCTTTACCGGTGGGGGCATGTTCCTGCGTCTCCGAAACCTCATTTCATATCCACTGGCTTTCTCTTCCGTCTTAGGGCCTCCTCTCATTTTCTGGGGCCTCTCTTCCCGTATTGGGGCCTCCTTTGCAAACCTGGGGGACTCCTTTGCAATCCTGGGGGCCTCCTTTGCAATCATGGGGGCCTCCTTTGCAATCATGGGGCATCCTTTGCAATCCTGGGGGGCCTCCTTTGCAATCCTGGGGGCCTCCTTTGCAATCATGGGGGCCTCCGTGCCAATTGTTGGCACTCTCTTGATTTCTGGAGCCTCCTATCCTCTCCTAGGTGACTCCGTTTTCAAATTAGTGGCCTCCTCTCACGTCTTGGAGGCCTCCTCCAGAGCTAAAAAATAGCACCGTCCTGACGATAGCGTCGGCGACCAGGCGCAGACTCACCAGGCCGCAGTGGCAACCAAAACCAGAATTTTGCTTTGATATTTCCGTCAACATTTGAACCATAAATGATACAATTAGTGGATGTATCAGATATTTTCATTTAGCACCAATGATCTTTTTCCAGATCAAAAGTATACTACCGCTAATGCTACCAAATATCCCGTCCCTCTGACCTACCATATTTATACTAGAACCTCCCGTCGGCACAGGACGGCGCTCTTCTGACAACCACAATGCTAAACCAATGGCATACCGTTGTCGCCAAAAGTGCCGACGGAACGCCGACCCGCCGACCAATGTGGTCGTCGCCTAGGAATCTAGTTGTAAATGAGGATTTGGAAATCAGGCAACTCTTGGTGGCTTGTTCAGTCGTTCGTTCGAAAATTGGTTGTTTACGGTACTTGTACCTAATCGTGATGGTGAATTAATGTCGCGTTTTCTTGAATTAATTGCTTGAATGCCTTGATTCATATTGACATTGCCGAGGTGGGTATCTAGTTAGATATCCAGGCATGGACTCCATTCAACCATTCAAGATACTTACAGGGAGCCAGTTTGCTCCTGGAGGTCAGAGGTCAAGTTGGATCAGGATAGTACAGAAAGGTATGTTGATGCTCCTACCTACTTAGGTACCTAGGTAGGAACCTACCTATGTACCAAGGTACTTTCCTAGGTACAAGGATATGATCATGGGTAGCAGTGTCCAGAGTGTAAGCATTGGTAAGCTTGTTTTTTTAACTTACAAATATTATTAGAACATGTTTCATAATGGGATTAAGATGATGTAGCATGTTGCCTACCTAACCATTTACCTATTACCAGCACAAGTGCATGCATACTTTTCAGTTGGTAACGAAGATAATATCAACATATTGACGTGTAGTTTCGGCAATATATAATGAAAAGAATGTAATATGTGAAATAAATCCCAATCTAACATAACTGCTGCCGCTAGGTGATTTTATGCTTTATCCCATGTGTTATGTCAAGCCTTTCATTCTAACCTAGTCTTTTTCTTTCTTGAAAGAAATAAATCAGAGTCGAACACTCTATCTTCAGTAAAAGGAAAAATCAAACATTTTCTGCAAAAAACAGGAAAGCAAAACAATTCCATTTTGAGTAGGAATGAATGGTTCAATTGTCTTAATCATGTTCAGAAGTATGATCTCACAATATTGGGTACAATTGCACTTTAAAGGTATGCATGAGGCAAGTTTTGCACACATTTTACCTCCATGAAGCAAACAATAGGGCAAGGACTGGTTAGGTTAAGCTCTTCTTTTAAGTTAAAAGCACTCCTTTTTTAACCTTTTTCAACAAGAAAGTCTCTTCAAAAACAGATTGAGCTATGTTAGGTTTTTTAATTTGAAAATGTTTGAGAAAAATTTAAAATTGTATTTTTGCAAGGAATGTATTTTCTTACATGGAAGGTTAGGCTAGGCTAGGTTAGGTTATGCTATGTTGCATTTTTGTTTTCTTTTACACATTATTTGTATGCTATATTGCCCAACTCCAAGCCCATTTGTTGGTGTTATTTTGCCTACTAACTGAAAAGTATGCATATGCACAGGAAATGAGTGGTCACATCATGTTGACCACATTTATAGGGATTGTATTGGAAAAGAAATTCCAAGAATTCAAAAATTACCTTAAGGTGCAGATTTACCTAATATTGTCCTGAAGTGTTATGTCTTTCTGAAATTTAAAAAATCATCTAGTGTAAATTGTTGGGTATTA